>APFE031545373.1:49787-61947 GCA_000404065.3 Pinus taeda | reverse complement strand
ACTCTCAAAAATAATCTTAATAAAACTAGATTTCTAATGGCGTATACTCTATTAAGTTGTAATACAACGAGTTCAGAATCTAACCTCACTATCAAACTTCGAATCCCAAATGAAATAGCTTTAGATAATAACTCCACCACTACACTGTACTCTGCAATGTTGTTCGTTGTTTGACCGAGGCTTACCCCATGCATAGATACCAACTTGTCAGAGGGCAAATAGATAACCCAAGCTGCGGAAGAAATATTTCGTGTACTACGACAAGTGCCATCAGCGAAACCAATATATGTTTGGAGAGGCGTCGACATCTGCGACATCAAACGTAAAACCAAGATAAGCAGGAATAACGACGGAAAATTCAATCTCTAAGCTAAGCACACTTTAATCTAAAACACACCAGCTAGAAGAAAAACTAACCTAACTAAAAAAAAAATCTCCACACTCGTTTTAAGCATAATATCTCTTCAGGTAAAGACCATTTCTGGGTTTACCTAAAGAGACCTCGTCAAAGTATACCAATTCATAGGCCCCTTTTGCTAGCTTTCGCTTGACAACAAAGGGACCATGCCACATAGGCACAAACTTTCCAGCGCCCAATTTATCATTTGCTTGATCGTACAAAAGGACTAAATCTCCTTCCGAAAAATTTCGAGGGGTTACATTTCGATCATACTGAGCCTTAATACGTTTGGCATGAGATTCGATCACTAATGCAACATCACGGCGATTCTCATCTAGCTGAGCTAAGTATAATAAACATCTTTTCTCTTCGGAAGTAGCTGGAAGTAATTCGATGGCCATTCGCAATGACGGGATTTCGCATTCAATAGGTAACATGGCTTCCAAACTATAAACTAGTTGGAAAGGAGTGAACCCTGTTGATGTTTTGACTGAGGTTTGGTATGCCCACAGCGCTGAAAATAACATGTTGTGCCAGTTCGACCGATGAATCCCAATGATCCGTCAGATCATGATGACTAAGACTTTGTTGATGGCTTCAACCAGACCATTAGCTTGTGGATAATAAGGAGTTGAACTATCATGGTGCAAGCCAAGCTGGTCTGTAAGTTTGGTCATCATAACGTTTTGAAAATGACGCCCATGGTCAGTGATAATCGCTTTTGGAACACCAAACCTAGCAATTATATGATTGAATACGAAAATTGCAGCTATTTTGCCGTTTGCCTCAAATGTAGGCATCGCCTCGGCCCACTTAGTAAAATAATCTATCGCAAGGATAATGTATGCATGCCCCCCGGTCGAGTGAGGGTTACATGTAATATAATCGATACCCCATTTGGAAAAAGGACCAACGACAATTATAGGGTGAAGAGGAGCAGGAGGAGCGCGCATCTTTCGATCAAAAATTTGACAATTGTGGCATTTTCGGACCGCAGTAATGCAATCTTTAAACAAAGATGGCCAGAAATAGCCAGCACGCAATATCTTATGCGATCTAAAAGGATTTCGAATAATAACTGGTAATAAAGATCATTTCAGCCATTATATGAATGGAAATCATTAAAGATAAACCACTTTGCATAAGAAGTTAGGCAAAATGGTTGTGAACAACATATTGCATAATAAGTTATTCATATGTCAAACATAAACAATATGACTCCACCGTACAAAAGTGCCAAATGATAACCCATATATTCATGCAATAACATATAAACAACTGAAACTGTAAATCACTTAAAGAATATAAGCAGACATTGCCAAGAGATAAAAGTACCATTTATGACTAGTTCTACCCATAAGCTTCAAGCAAAAATGATCTATCTCTACTTGTTCTAAAATCTACCAAGAGTACAGAAGTGCAACATCAGCAGCAGATATCAAAATGCAAGTAAAAATAAATCTCAATCCATCCATTCATCACCTCCTCTGAGGGTACAGAAGTGCATGTTCTGAGGATAAGTTTTTGACAAATCTCTGGACCCTTCTCTAAATGCATGAGAAGGGTTAAAATACTACTTCCTAAATCTAATAATAGTGTTTTTACAAAATTTAAGGATACGGCTCTCAAATGGCCGCACTTTTTCTAATATAAATAAAAAGGAAACAACAAACTACTAAAAATAAGCTACTTCTGAATTTGGTCCTTAAAACTGCAAGTGTTCATCATGGATTTGAGAAGAGTCGGTTGGACGACTTCTGCGCTGAGCTGGGCTGCGAAAAAGGAATCTATGAGAGCTGGCACTACTTTCTCTGCTGAGTTTATGATGCATTTCACAATCATCCATTGACTGTGTGGCTTGACTAAGTATGCCCAATAGCACTCCCAATTCAATCTGTTCAATGCCTGGATCGCTTTTCCCTTTTCCTGCACCTTCTCTTTCCATTCTACCTCTATTCGTGACTTGTTTGGTAGGTATCCCGGGGTGGTTTCTGTGATTAAGTTGGCTCTGTGTAAATTTTCATTTACACAATCTATAAGAACACTTGCCTGTGTTGTCGCTGCCTCTGCCGCTTGTTCTGCCTGCCTGATTTGATCGTCCCATTTGTTAAAGAACAATTCTTTATGGCTTTCATTTATCTTGGGTGCATTTGCTCTCTTCCCTTCCTCTCCATCCTGCCAAGCTAGATACTCTGTCACTCGTCTGTCAACCTGGTCGTAGTCACTTCGCAGGTCTGTCACTTGATTGGTAAGTTTGTCGCTCAGCTCGCAATAGTGACTCCACTACGATATTTTACGTCCCAACTCTTCCTGTTGCTGCAGAAGTTGCTCATTTAAGCTAGTAGACTCTGAAACAAATTCGGCAAGCTTGGGTTCATCCTTGTGTATTTCTTGTAAAGCTTGCAACTACTTTCCTTTTTCGTCCAGGCTTTTCTGATAGCATATCTGCATTTGCTGAAAATCTTCTTGTAGTTTCTCGAGTTGTTTGGACGCTTCAGTACTGGCATTGGCTTGTTGTAGCTGTTGTTGTAGTAGCTGTATTTGGTTTTCTTGCTCCCTCAATAGTTGCTGAAGTTCCAACGCTTTGTTGATAGTCGTAGATGCGTATGCTCCTGCGATTTGAGACAACTTCGTGAGATTTTCTGTCGGGTTGTTGTTAGGGTCTTTCCATAAGACGTTTAAATGTTCAGCGTCTTGTGACAGCGTATTCTCCAGCTTTCTCTTCTTTCTTTGTCTCCTCACCACTGCTTTATGTTGAGGACTATAGAATACATCCAATGGGGGAATTTCCTCTACACTAAGTAGAAGCTCAGAAGGCGGAGCGATATGACTATGCTCCATTTTTTAGATACTACCACCATGGTTGGAACCATTTCTTGTGCTACCTGTGCATCGCTCACAGGTGTTCTTGGGACCTTCCCTTCAAGGCTGATTAGCTCCTTGAAGTTTTCCCACTCTTTATCGAGCTCTTTCGTGACGAGTGACGATTTAATGACGGGAGGAGGGACATCTCTTGGTGGGGAGGCGATAACTTACAGTTGCGACATTGCACTTGACTGAGTAGTATCCTTGGTGGTTTCTTCGCCTTTTCCTTGGTCACTTGCAGACTTTTTAGAACGTTCAGGTGTTCCTTGGGCAGTGTTAGATTTGGATTTGGAAGTATTGGAGTTTACGCTGAGGCTGACACTTGGAGTAGGCTCTCTGGCAAGCAGGCGCAGCTTTTTTAGAGGAACACTGGCTAGCCTTCTTTCTCTGAATAACAAAAATCTTTCGAGGTCATCTGGGGATAACCTCGACTTAGCTTCTCGCAAAACTTCCTGGAATGAGCTTTTATTTTGAAACAAGTCATCAAATAAATCTTTCTTTCCGGCGAACACTTTTATTCTGACACTTATAGTGAAATCATGGGCAACATTATTTAGGTCAAAAGGTCGAGTGGGGAATTTAAATAATTGTAGGGACGTCACATTCCCTACTTCGGAAAAAGCATGTCCTACATCAAATAATGAGAAGGCCCCACAAGCTACAGGAAATTGAGGCCATATGGCCTTCTTCTTGTCGTTTAGCTCTTTGGTTAGGCCGCCTTCTGAGCAAGTCTGATAGGCAATTTCCCTAGCCAAAAGCTTGTCGGGGACATAGAGAGGTAGGACATGTGGAGGTACAGTGCTCCCAAAAACTCTAATATAAGTGAACCATTCTTCCCCGAACCATCTTGCGACGGGGATGATGTCTATTTGCACTTCGGGTGAGCACCTCGGGGGTTCTTCACCATACATCATCCTATATAGGGGTAAGACGAGCCCGTGGCAAATCTGATAGAAGTGAGGGGCAAACTGTGAATCCCATAATACTTTGTGATAAACATGAATCGGTGACGGGTCTTGGGTAGTCCATTTCCAACCCATAGTTGGAAGTTTAGATACATAGCAAATAGAATCCATAATGTAAGCAGATAGATAAAAAGGAGGATATACCCTTTGTGACAAGGATCTCTTAGAACGGTAATTCATGACAGCAGTGTATAAATTATCAGAAAATATTTTGGCCCAATCCACGAGATCAACATTTGTGGCAGCGTCTATGAGTGGTAGCCATTCAGAGGAAAATTTATTTATGTCTGGCATCCCAAACAGCCTGCACAGCATGGCTGCAGCAAAAAAATATGGAGAGGTGAGAGAACCAGTGCTGTACATACCATTTTTGTCCCTTTTTAGTGGCTCCTCTCTTCTGGTCCATTCTTTAGTGGTTTCTGCCAGGTTTTGGTTCTCTGCTGCAAATTTCTTGACAAATTGCGTGTTGTAGGTCATCTGAGGCTCAGGAAGATGATACATAAGCTTTAAGTCTTGCGTGGCGAATGATCCTATGAGCCCATGCCCTGGAGCCTTGAATTGTCTGCCTTGTAACTCTTGATTATCATGTATCCATTTGATCATATATGTATACGGAAATATCTTGGGTCTAGCTACTATTCGATGAAGAAATGAACAAGCCAGCTCTTCTAAGGATGCCTCGGAAGAGTTTTGTGATCCCGCGGCACTATCGACCTTCATTACTCTGGGATTTTCCTCCTCCAGCAGCCTATACATGCCTTCCCAGGTCGAAATTCCTACGTCCCTGTTGCATGCAGTGTCTGTGTACAAGGGCGCCATCTCCTTTGACTTTTCCTTCGTCTCGGAGCCTTGGGCTTTATTCTTCTTTCCCATTTGCTCCTGCGTTCGGCTTTTGAATCTTCTTATCTCCTAGTTCCTGCAGATTACGAGTGAGGTGGAAATGACTGATTGAGAAAGGTGATGGGAGAGTTTTAATTGCAACAGATATACTAAATATGCCACCTTACGTGAAACAATTCTTTAGCAAAGCACGCGCCTTTATTTCATTAAATAACTGACAACTAATCCACTTACTATCATTAAAAGCACATGATTTGGGGTCAGATTATGGTAAGTGGCCTTTCTTTGAATGGCGTGCCTGAAGGATTCGCGATTAAATGATTCATGATTTGCTTTATGTTACATCGAAGATCGTGCCATCGCAAGGCGCGCTTATCGTAAATCGCCAGATCGTAGAATGTGTCATCGCGGCGATCGCAATATCGTAGGTCGCAACATCGCGGGTCATAGGAGTTTGATGTTTGTTAAGTGTTGCCATTTGATTTCTGCGATGTGCGATCTTGCGATCGGTGTTATCGCAGATCGGCAGATTTTGAGGTTTTTTCTTATGAACATTACTTACTGCGACGCGACGTTAGGCTTAACGTTGGGGGGCCTTGCGCATTAATGCAATTTCTTAAAGACCTTTACCTTATCGTAGACTTAGGTTAAAATATTCGAAAGACCGTTTTAAGCCTACGATGGTAGCTTTATTTTGAAGAAGGAAAATTTGATTTTTCTCAAAATTAAACTAGGGGTCCCCTATTCATTTAGAATTTTGGACAAATACTAGAATGAAAAAAAGGGGGGGTTGTTGCTAACCACAACAGGACTGAACTTTGATACGAAGCTGGACCCTAGTATTTTTCATAGCAATCCAATCTTTCCAAGGGACCATTGTCGGGGCTTCGGGGTACTTTTCAAACCATTTTTGCATTCTATAGAAAGTTTTCATGGCTTCTTTGAGCATGGAGATCCTCTCTTTTGTGTGAGTTTGAATGGCCACGATGGGTGATACAGTGTGGTGCAGTTTTTTCATTTCCTCATAAACTACTGCCATGGTCTCCCTCAAGGTCTCTGCTTCTAATGTGATTACCGCTTGGAATTTTGCTAAGCTTGTGTGTAATAAGCGGAGTGTCGCGGTATCCTCTCTTCTCTTGTTCTGCCATGGTGGCCCTTTGCTCGGATGTGTATAGCCTGTTTTGCAAGTATACAATTTGTTTACTCATTCAGGCTACGTTGTGTTCTGTGGCAACCATGAAAGTTGTTCGGCAGAGACGATCATTTGAGGATTTTTTGTGATATTGGGAACAATATCCGTTGTAGTAGTTACTGACAATGGGTCAGTTGGGTTCCTGCTGCAATATTTCTTCCTCTCTTGTATAATTTTGAGGTTTATTTCATCAAATGTGATTTTCGTAAGATCTAAGACCTCCTCATCTTGATCTTTTGAGACGCCCAACTCTCAGAGGGGAAGGTGTCCACCAGTGAGGGGAGTAGCGGGTGGTACATCTAAGGGAGGAAGCTCACCTTGTCTTGAGTTGAAGTCGACTGCTTTTCTTGTCTCCCCTTGTTCATTTTTCTTGGTTTCCTTTTCCTTGTCCATCCTAAGCTCTTCTTCCCGCTGCCTCTTTTCTCCCTCTGCTAGTGCTCGTTGCCTCTCTAGTTCCTCCTCCATGTTCTTCAGCTCTTGTTCTAAACTTTTGTGCTCCTCTTGACTTCTCCTTTTAGCTTCCTCTGCTTGTTTTTTCTTTTCAGCTTCTTCTTGTTTTTTTCTCTCTATCTCGCCTTGTGCTTTATTTTCTTCTTCCTGCCACCTTTTCTCCTCTTCTTGTTTTCTCCTTTACTCAATTTGGATCTAATCACCGAAGTCCTGAGATTGTTTGCTTTCCAATTCTCTTTGCATCTTGAGATCTCGCGTCTTCCTTGCCAATTTTGTACGAGTGTAACTTCCTCTTCCTCGTTGTCGCTTAGGGGGTCTTCAACCTCTTTTCCTTTGTGTTTCCCCGATTCCTCGGCTCCCTTTGGTGTTTCGTGCTGTTATTTCTTCATGGTTGAAACTCTTTCTCTGAGGCTTACGTCCTTCTAGGAATCATCGAGGAGCTTGTCCTCTATGGCCTAATGTTCGCTTGGGTTTATTTCCCTCATGGAGTTATACCAATTCCTAATCCCATCCTCGAGGTCCTTCTTGGTGTGGGCATAAGACCAACTAAATTTTGCATTCTTGCAATGGGCGGCTACAACTTTCTCGAGATAATATGTTCGGTAATTCAGGGTCATGAAATGGCTCCCATCCAAAGCTTCGGCTTCTGCTTCTACCTGTTTGAATTTTGCTACCCTGTATGCCCCAATAGTGAGAGGAAAAGGTGGCCATGGTTTCTTATTGCCTTTGTTCAAAACCTTCGAGAAACCCTGTGTCATTTGGTAATAGACCTCTCGCAGAAGCATCCTTTCCATGACGAAATTGGGAAGAGCATGAGGAGCTTTATGAGTACCGAACACTTTGACGATTGTTCCTTCATCAATGGGGAGCCAATGAGCTACTTTGACCATGGTCTTCATGGCTCTCTGTGACATGCAAGGTGATTCTTCCCCGAACAGTAGTTGGCATAGTGGGATAATAAATGTTTTAGATATTACATCCAACATGCCTCTGTCAGTTGTGTCCCAGAAGACTTTGTAGTGACAGTGGACAGGCTGGGCCACTGATGTGTCCCAATTACAGCTCCAGTGCTCGAAGTAGCACCTCGAAAAGACAGCATCAAGGAGGTATGACGACGTATAAAATTTTGGAGGTTGCTCGAGGGGTGGGCTTTTGGCCACAGCTATGTTTGTCTTCAGAGACAATGAGAGGATGCTTGCCCAATTAAAAATAGTTCCTTGAGTGGCAAAAGCATACATGAGATGGACCCATGTGCTGAAAAAGACATCACAGTCTACCTTGCCATATAACCGGCACATCATCGCATCGATTAACTGATATACTTTACGTAACCCCTCTGTCTTATAAGCCTAGTCTGTCTTGACCTGGAATTTTTCCGGGTCTTGCCACCAATCCCTTAAGATGTCTTTTGTTGGGGTTGTGAACCCGACAAGCCACTTGGTGTTAAAAGTCTGCTCCCTCTCTAGCAATATGTAGTAGGTGCTAATGTCTGTTGGAGAGATGTTAGCTATGGGTGCCCCGTCATGACCCCGAATCGTCCAGTCATCTGTATATGTACACTGTAAGATCCATTCGATGGTTTCCATGCACGGGAACGCTAGGGGATGTGCTGCTACTTTATGTAACTTTGACTTCTTTACGTTGATATATACCTAGAATTCTTCCCGTGTTTCTAGAATATCTTTTTTAGGAAATTCCTTGTAGATAGTATACCAGGAGAGCCTGGTGGTTTTAATTATGTTGCAAGCAGTGTCTTTGAAGATAGGTGGCTCTTCTTTTGGATCGGCCTCCCATGCCCCGCTTCCCGAGGTGCCTTTAGCAGCTTTAGTGGTCGAGTGATCCATTTCATCTTTGAAAGAATAAATGGATATGCACTCAAGCTCGATGTCACCTAGCATGTCAAAAACATAGTCCCACGATGAGAGAGATGGCATGAAAGTCAATTGAAACCGTAAAACAAAAATAAGTCTTAGCCAATGACAGGAAGGTCGTGGGGAAGGCAAGTCGTACAGTTGCAAATTTCAAGAATGCGACTGAGCAACTGAAATCATAGGTCACAGTGCAAATGATATCACAAGGTCACGTTTCACAAAATCTGGTCGCAAGTCGCACAACAGGATGGTGGTCATAAGTCGCAACCAGATGGAGGTCACGAAGTCGCCTGGGGAATGGTATTGCGACCGTGGGACACGCGACTAAGGTTCGGAGAAGGCACAAAATGGCCTTGGGAGGCCAGGGTCGCCCTCAGAGGAATGGATTTTAGGCTTACTAATAAAAGTGAGGGGATCAGGGTTAAGACAAAACACACTTTCTGGGTGCAGGCATAGGGGAAAAGGTTATGGAAAACTATCAAGCACGAAATGAGAGAAACGCTAAGTAAAAAGGATAAACCCTAGTGCGAGAGATAAGCTAGAGGTCGGGAGGGGCAGATAGTGACACTTGGAAGGAAACAATGATTACAGGAGGGAGGACTGTTACTTATCAAAGTTGGATGTGCGTACAAATTCGAGTCGGAGGGACTTCTAGATTCCCATGCGACCAACAAAGCCTTGACAAATGCAACTGGGTGACCTCCTATTTATAATATAGTCGCACATGTGGGGGTAGCGAGGATGGGGAGTGCGTCTATTGTGACCGATGCAACCATGCGACCTAGGAGGTCGCATAGTCACATGGGTCACGTGGTCACGTCCAAGGATGGAAGGATGCGGAGCGACCTTGTGACCTTGCGAGTTGCGGAGTCGCAAGGTCGTGCATATGACTGACAGGGAGTCAAGGTGACCTTGCGACCTTGTGACTTATGCAACTCGGAAGGTCGTGAAGTCGTAACAACATTATGAGGGTGGAGGCGCAACTACATGACCTTGTGACCTACGAGTCGCCATGGTCGCAATTATTAGCCATAGTCGCGTTTCGACTCTGCAACCGACCTACCAAGGTAGGAATTGGCGACTTAGTTTAACTTAGCCAAAACTTATATTTCTCCTCAAGTTTGTTGAGACTGATGAAATTTTTGGGACGAACCTGGCGAGGCCGAAGGCTTGACCTGGTGTAGGGGCTCCAAAAAATTAAGGGTCCCGAGATTTTTGGAGGGGTTGTTGCAACAGATACAACAATTGGTGATTCCCTAGAAGAATCCAAGATCTCTGATGTTTATGGGCCTCGCTTAAGGGGACTTAAGTAAATATCACTTCATGGGGTTATGGGTCCCAATGATGGTATTTCAAGCCTCCCTTTCAAACTTGGTCATTTGTCCCGACTGGCCTGACATGATCTTTTCACACACAATAGGGCGCTACCTCTCGCTGTCATGGAACCAAAAGGGAAACTGAAGTTACACTATGAGCTTTGAAGTTTTCTTGGTATAGCGGTCATGGTACTTTGTTGTTGCTCCGCTGCCAGCGAGCCTGAACAATACCCCGGTGGAGTCACTACCTAGAAATTGCGAACGTTGCTCCACTTCCAGCAAACCAGATCAGTACCCTGGCAGAGTCGTTGCTTCACCTCTTTGCGCAGGAATCCTTTCTCAATCCTTTAGCCCTTATTATGAAAGGATGGAGGTTATCATTGGCACTTATTTTCTTGTGCATATATGCACTTATTTGATGAAGGCTTGAAGCCTAGGCGAACGAGGGATCCCGACTTATTCGACTTGCAAAGAGGTTGTTTCTGCTTTTTCAAAAACCTTATTGTTTTTTCAAGATATATGTATGCTCATTATTGGTTTCTTCTGTTTCTCTTTCGTTCCCAGAACTGCAGGTGAGCTAGAATGGCTTCAAGATTTTTGACCATGTAAGCAGCTGGGACAGATTGATGTGAGCATTAATGAGGACCTGTGTGTGCCATTGAGTTCCCCATTGTCACTAATCCAGCCCACAATATTCTTGTCGCAACTTAAGCTTTGGTCCGTTAACAGTTCCAGAAAGCATGTGTAGGAGCCAAAGTGCAGGGCTATTTTAACTTTAACCTGCCATCTCAACTTTATTCTGAAAGGCAACAACTAAACTAACAAACCGAAACTAACTGATAGCAAACAATGACTATCTACGAAAGCAATGGTAAACTATAGTACAAGGTGGGGCCAGCAACTCTGGGGTTGCTAGGTGAAGTAACGTTGGAGGTCATGACCGTTCACTGGGAGGGGTTCCACTCGCCCTCCCAAGGTTTGCAATTTGAAGGTGTGAAGAACAATTTTTTCTACGATCTAGAACGGGCCTACCCACAAAGCCTGAAACTTTGTGTGTTTGCCTTTGTCCTCGTGAGCCCAGTCCCACATGAGCACGAGGTCCCCTACCTCAAACTTATGGGAACTTGTGGATTTCCTATCGAACTATCTCTTGATCTGAGCTTGGTGGATGGCGAACTTTTCCTTAGTTTTGGACCTTTCTTCTTCAAGTTTTACCAAGGTATCGATTCGGCTTTGAATGGCTAGGTACGGGGTGCCTTGTGACTCTTGAGCTAGCCTAAGGGTGGGGAGATACAGATTGGGTGGCAGGATGGCTTCTTTCCCATAGACTAGAAAATATGAAGATGTGTTGATTGACGTTTTGGGAGTGACCTGGTCAAGCCATATAGCGTTACTGAGGGCATCGTGCCGATTCTTCTGCTGCGAGAGCAGGGTTTTCTTGATGATACGAATAAGGTTTTTGTTTGTTGATTCTTCCAGTCCATTTCTTTGGGGATAGTAGTTGGCCAAATGTTTTAACACGATGCTATTTTCTAGAGAAAAATCATACAATTTCAAAGACGAAAAGTAAGTAGTGTTATCAAAAACAAGGGAGGTTGGAACACCGAACCTGGCCATGATGTACTGCTTAATAAAGGATATTACCTCATCATCATTAACCTTTCGCAATGGGATTGCCTCTACCCATTGGGTGAAATAGTCGGTAGTTGTGAGTATGTACCTATGTTGCTTTGACAAGTTAGGGATGATCTCGCCTATGACATCCAAACCCCATTATTGAACAGGTTCCTCGACTGCTATGGGTTGCAGAAGAGTAGATGACCTTGCCTGTCTGCTTGCATGCTTCTAGAAAATTGGACACTTACGTACATAGGCATGAGCGTCTTTGAAAAGTGTGGGCCAGTAGAAACCTACCTGCATGACCTTGTGAGCTGTGATGTCAGCTGCATAGTGGCCTCCTGTTGGTCCGTCATGTAGATCTTTCCATACCTGTTGAGCCTCATCATATTCTAAACATATCAGTAATATACCGAGGTGGTGCTTTCTGAAAAGGTTCCCTTGAAACATATGATATGAGGCAGCTTTAAGCCTGACCGCTCTCCTTTGTTTAGCAGACATGGTTTTAGGAAAAGACCCCTACACTAGGCATTGTTTTAAATTGGTGTGTTAACACTCAGGTTGTCCCTAAGCTCCTGAAGGGATACGGCCGAGGTAACCACAAACCAATCTTTGGACTGCAGGTTCTAGCCCACCTGCAATCA
>APFE031545373.1:33082-49712 GCA_000404065.3 Pinus taeda | reverse complement strand
GAGGGCTCTCTCTTGATGATTTTAGCTTTGTTGATGATGATTTTAGGCTAGTTATTGGGTTCAAGGGGTTTTGTTTGTGTTTGGGTGGAAGGAGGTTGCTTTCAAGTAGAGAGGAAATGCATAGAGTGACAAGTTTCAAACCATTGGGCATGGAGTCGTGGAGTAAGGCTGCTGGTGCGTTTTCTTGGTCACAAGAGGAAAGAGGGGCAAGGTAGCTGCTCATGAAACAATACTCAGGCTAAATGAAGATGGATTGAAGGCTAAGAAACGAGAGGCAACAAAGAATCTCTCAATCAGGTCAGCAGAGGGAAGATAAACGAGCCCTACCTGGGAGCAGGTAAGAATTCCCAGATAACAGTCATTCATATATGAAATAGAACAAATATGAGCCATAAGGAATCCATATTTATGTCTAAATCAAGAGGAAAACATTAAGAAGCCACAGAAACTGAGCATAGAGTGCATGTAAGCAAATTCTAAACCAAACTTTTGTTCTGTGACTTAAGCGTATGTGAAATTGAAATAACAGAGGTAAGGAATACTTATTGATTCATAAAACAGCACAATATTTCCCTCATTCACTCTTCAGAGACATTAAAAACACATCAAACAGTCCATTCTCCAAGCTTTCAGCAATCTTTGATTATATAAAACATGTCAGATACAGAGCGAGTCTCTCTTGGAGTGCATTTACAAAGCAAAAAACTAACCAACCAACAACCAACCCTTATTACATTGTTTAGGGTTGTATTTATAGAGGAAATATCCAAGAAATATCTACAAAACAGATCTCAGAGAAGATCTGTAGCAATAATTGTGCTTCAGCTACTTTCTACTGGATATAAATGCAACAAAATATCTATCAGCTGCGCCAGGGCATCAATCATCAAAACTGAGTTAATATGGCCCTTGGTGGCTCGATGGAATGCTTCTGCAATAACTGTGCTTTGGGCTCTGGTCCACTGATCTCATGTGACTTTGAGGTGCATTAACTATGATTTGAGAGCCTTTAAAGGGCATCTACTGTTTTGTTGACTTCGCTGGATGGCTCTTTAATGTTTGTCTGTTTCGAGCGCTGCAAAAACCTACACTGATACTCTTTGCCGCTACCTTGATACTCTTTGCCGCTACCTGATATACTTTGGCATGCATCTGGGATCCTTCTTGACATGAAATTCGGCTTTCCCTCCTCTGATACTCTTTAACTGGTTAATTTGCTCCTTTTTTGCTTCTTTCGGGTCAAAATGACTACTGAAAACCTGCGCTGGAGAAGAGGCTTTCCATTTTGGCCTATTTCCCTTAGCGATGCACGATTAGCGCTAAGCGCTAATCGCGCATCGAAAAATGCCTCAGATTCTGATTCCGGGCTTCCGAAGCATCGATTTCGCACTTGCGCGTTTTTTTTTTGGCAGGTGACTTCAGCATGACATCAGCGGTACGGCGGATGACGTCAGCGGTACGGCGGATGACATCAGCAGGATAGCGTGGCAGGGTGACGTCAGCAAGGTGCAGGAAGGAATGGGTGAGGTGGCGGTAATGTGGCAGGGTGACGCGGCAAGATGACGTGGTGCTTACGTCACGCAAAGGGAAGCGGTATCCGGTTTTAGGCGCACCGCTTTAGTGCCCAGGCGGTATTTGGGGAGGGGCCTCCGCCACAGCCGGGAGGGCGACGCGCGTCGGGAGTATGACGGGAAAACCGCCCATCTCCCGGGCGCTAACCCTCGGCACATCAGGGCGGGAAAAGACCCGCCCACCGCAGATCTAGGGTGCGCCAGATCTAATGGCCGACGGGACAGGTAAGGCGGCGGAGGGTTAGGGACGGGGCCCGCGTGCTGTTTAATATTTGTTTATTCATGCAGCGGGGGTTAAACATTGGAAAGGTGGGTTTTATGGTTTAAATGTGCACTCGGAACATGGTTATTCATTGATTAAATATCAATGAAACCCAAAATGTAATGCATGTGCGGGGTATGATATGGTTTTATGTGCAGGGGGGTTAATATGATTATTTATCTAACCAGGAGTTAAATAAATCTCAGATGAATGCGGAAGGGCTAACAAAGGTTCCCAAGTGGACCTAATGTTTCCCGACTTACATTTATATAGCTATATTGCTATGGGGTAGGGTATTATTATTTTTTGGGATTTTATATAGTTTTATAGCAAATAGGGATGGGAAAGTAGTTTAGGGAGCTATACAGTAGAATTAGGAGTTAATATGACTTGGTGAAATGTAAATGTAAGGAAAATGATGTCAAGTTCAGGATCTTTAAACTTAGACATATGATTTGAATGAGATATGGAGAAATGATTTTACACAAGAAATGTGGCTTCTTTTCATTGAGGAAAGTCAAAACCTGACTTGATATTTCACACCAATGAGCTGACAGCAGGACTTGTTGGGGAAGTCCCAAGGTCCTTTAGGGGAATGTTAGTTAGAGATTTTTTGGGGAAGTGAAGGGGAGTTAGACATGCTTCCAGAATTCTGCCATCAAAACACTGCTTTACTACCTCTGCCACTGATGAGATAGCCTTCTTTGTCAAGGCCAAAATTGAAGATGATCTTGCTTCTGCAACTCCAGGCTACCTACCCAGCCTAGTACATCTAGCATTTTTTGTTACTTCAGGAAGGGTGCACCTAGACTAGCACACTCTCATGGACATTTCTTTGGCCTCTGTAGCAAATATGGAACATTGCAGCATGCAGAGTATGACATATTTGGCATGTAAAAATGTCGATCATGAAAGATGAATACCTGCTGCAGCAGGAGGCTAACATGGTGTACCATGATGAGGAGTCATGTGAGCCGAGGAGTACATTCTGGTACATTTCAATCTCATGCTCCCAGCCTTCTGTTTCCTGAGCCAGTCAATCAGACTTTGTGTTCTGATGATCAGCAGCCTCGGCGGTTAGTTTGCAGAGACCATGCCCTTTCATAGTGTGGGAGGGCTTAAATTCTAAATCATATTCTTGGATGGATGTCATCTAGTTGGATCTCCTCTCCCCCAGTTCCTGTTGTACAAAGAGGGATCTGACGGCTGGATGGGGGACCATCACTGTGACGTGGTTCTTTAGGATGTATGATTTGAAGTGTTTCACTGCTTTGTAAACTGCATAAACCTGCTTATCGATGTCTGGGTAGTTTAGCTCTGCCCCCTGGAATCTTGTACTCATGAATGATATAGGACATTCATCATGATCACATTCCTTTTGGGTAAGGACCACGGCTAATGATGAATTTGAAGTGAAAGTGTACAAGATAAAATCTTTCCTGAAATTGAGGCTGGAAAGGGAAGGTGCTTCCCCGATTGCTACCTTAATCTGATCAAAAGATTCATTTTCTTCCCGATCCCATTTGAAAATTGTATCCTTCTTTATCATGTTCTGTAAATGTTTAACAATTTGTGCAAAATCTAAAATAAACTTGCGAAGGAAATTAATTTTTCCAAGGAAATATTGCATACCTTTTTTGGTGGTCGACTAAGGGATCTGTGTTATGGATTTTACGCGGTCGGGATCTACAATGATTCCTTTCTTGGTGATGATGTGGCCTAGCAGGTTGCCTTCTGAAACCACAAATATGCTCTTCTTAGGGTTGAGAGAGATTCCATATTTCCATCATCTTTCGAAAATCTGTTTCAAGTGCTGCAGATGGTCACTCCTTTTTTTTGAAAAAATGGTGACGTCGTCTAGGTAGACCACCACACTCTGACCCATTAGCCCTCGGAAAGAGATATCCATAGCTCTCTAGAAAGTCACCCTGGCATTTATGAGTCCGAATGGCATACGACAAAATCCAAATGTCCCCCACTTTGTCTGGAATGTTGTCTTGATTCGGTCCGGTTCTGATACCAAAACCTGATTGTAGCTAGAGAATCCATCCAGTAGAGAGAAGACTTTGGCTCCTGAGACAGCTTGGAGGATTTTCTCCATGGAGGGAATTGGGTAGTTATCTTTGTCTTATGCACGATTAAGGTTTTGGAAATCGACGCGTAGATGCATATTCTCATTGGTACCAGGTTAGATACCCATGTCGATTTCCTGACCTTAAAAATAATGTGATCATCCAACAATTTATTTAATTCCTTCTGTATGAGGGGTTCCAACGCGGGATGCGCCTTCCTTATTTTCTGCTGGAATGCTTTGAACCTGTCTTTGGTAGGGATAACATACTGAATAATATGAGTATCATACATCTTCAGGTCATCATAAGTCCAAGCAAAGACATCGCAATACTTTCGAAATAAGTTTATGAATGCCTGTCTTTCCTTTGGGGTGCACCTTGTTCCCAAGTTAACGTACTTGGGGTCTGACTCAGTTCCGAGGTTTATTTTCCCGTGCGAGAGGGTGAAACTATGCATCTTGGTATTCGGTGGACCTCTAAAACAATTCTGGAGGTCGAACAATTTCTCCAATGACACCACCCCTTTAGGCAAGGGGTTTCCCTTCCACGAATTCGCTTCGTCTTGTAACGATTTCTCATGTTCCTCTTCGTCGATAGCCACATCTTTGAATACTTCCGCATTTTCCATGAACTCTAGAATTTGCTAGTCATCATTGAACACATGCAAGTTAGTTATGTTTTCCGGTACCATTGGCTTATACATAATTTCAATAGAAAAGCCATCTCTAAGGGGTGTGAATCTAGTTGGAGTATTAGCTAGAGTGTTGGCAGCAGCATTGTTAAATCTAGGAACATAAATGATATTGAAAGCTTTAAAAGAATTTATGAGACGCCATACCTCTTGCTGGTAATTCTTTAGATGTGAGGACAAACAATGGATGGTATTGCATACCTGTCTCGTAATGATTTCCGAATCCCCAATCACTTTCAGGCAGTCTACTTTTAGGTCGATGGCCTTTTTGAGGCTGAGAACCAATGCCTCATGTTCTGCAGTGTTGCTGGTACATTGGAATTGTAACCTGCAAGAGATCAAAAATCCATCCCCTTTTGGATTTAGCAATACACATCCCGCTCCTGCTCCATTGTGGGTTTTTGATCCGTCATAATACAATGTCCACTTCTCCGTGCTGAGGGAAGGTAAACCTGACATATGTAAGTTTAAGGAAAAAATCTCGTTGTCGAGGCTGAGGGTTTTCATGGGAATTTCAACCTGGGTATCCGGGGACACGGTTGATGTCTGAGGCTAATAGAACCCAAATAAATATTCAAGGAGGCATACTTGTAGATCTTGTTGAGAATAATTGATTGGCTCATTAGAACCTTAAAAGTCGGTTACAATATGTTTCATACAAGGCTCACTGTTTACCCTGATTTGGTTATTCCTTCCTTTGTAAGGTAGCCACAAGTGAGACCAATCTATGGCGAAGTAGCCCTGAAGCTTGCAAGACCAATCCCTACTGAGAAGAAGACTGTAGGCTTCTGGGATGTCCACGATGATTATGTCAATACACTAGTGAACTCAAGAATCAGAAGATAACCAAATGATGACATTATTTAATTCTCCTACGGCGGGGACTTGAGACCTTTCAAGTTGGGTAATTTTCGCATCGGTTTTTCTGGTTGAATGTTCAGCGTCTTGCATGCCAACTAGGGCATAATGTTGGTTGATGCACCAAAATACACAAGGCAGTTGTGGACATTGAAATTAAACATCTCGAAGGTTAAGAGGAATGGGGGAAGTTGAGCCTCTCGAGTTGGTGTTTGCAGCATTCACTATAGCTTGGAGGTCGAACACAGTTGGGGATCGGCCTGCATAGTTTACCTTGTTTGACGTGGAGGGCTTAACAAGAGTAGGAGAAAATGCAAAGGCTTTTTCTATTAGCTCACATTGAGCAGTCAATTTGCACAACTCGTATAATGAGATATTAGCTCGCATTTTCTTCAAATATTCGATGATATTGTAATCTAAATCCACAGATGGAGATTCTTGCATTATGTGTGGTGTTGTCGTGGTGGTTTTAGTGGTAACCCCTCAGGACGCATTCCTAGGTGTGGAAGGGTCTCTTTTCGTGTTGGTTGGTGATTTGTTTAGGCATAGATCATCCGTTCCTCCAAGTGAGGAGGAGGACGGTTGGATGGTATCAGTCTAGGGTAAGATCCTATGCAACAAAGGCCTTTTACTATCTTCTAGGATAGGGTCTGCTATAGCACCTTTACTCCTAAGATTGTAAATTTTGGGAGGTTCTAGGAGAGCATCCTCGACAAAGGCTTCTTGTGTGGTGCACATGTATCCTCCACGGATGACCTCAAAAGTTAACATAGTAGGCAGAGAATCGTCACCAAGGGGAGGATCATCTTCTCTCAAATCGTTAGTTTCCTTTTCTACTCCCTGGCAGCCTGGTCTTCTAACAATTGGGTGACAATGGCGGTCATGTTACAGAGCCATTGTGGGCAGGTTTTTTCAAAGTGCGAGGCCTTATGGAAAGTGCGGAAGTTATCTTTGCCTAACTCTTCCACATTGAAGGTTGAGCTGGGATTTTGTGAGACTTTAGGGGGAAGATTATTGGCCTTCCAGAAGAAGGGCTTAGCGGGCTTGGCCCCTCCCGAAGTATCATTGGTTCCCCGCTTTAGCTCAGATACTTCGTTGGTTAGTTTCTTTAGAGATTTGGTCAATCCCTCGAAATCGAAGGAGTCTTTATCATTATCCGTTGTTTTACTTGAGGAGGCCTGGTTTTTCTTACTAGATGACTCTGCGTCTTCTTGTGACTTGTGTTCCAAGGCGTCGATCAAAAGAAGATCCTTTTCGACCTCGAGCGCAGCAGCAAAATTCTCTACTAGAGTGAGCTTTGCTTCGCACTTAACGAACACGGCAATGTCCCATGCCAGGGCCCTTGTGTAATAATAAATCGTGATGGAATCATCGAGGGCTACATCCATGGGGAATTTGTTGAGAATGGTGGTGACATGTTGATTGAAATCTTTTACCTTCTCCTTCTTATGGCATTTCAGTGTGTTGAGCTTGGTGAGGAGCATGGAAGGTGTCTTATCTTCTGAGAATATGTCCAGAAAATATTTCCAGAACTCGTCCCACGTTCGGATGGAGGTGAAAGGTAGAGCCCGATACCCAGTAGTCTCTTTATTTTCAAGGGTGTGCGGGAATAAGCGACATGCTACATCTTCGAACTGGACCTCCATCATTTGTAAAGCCAAGTAGAAATTGCTAATGTGGTCATCAGTTGAGGTCCCTTTCTCTAGGTCGAACTTCGGGAGGTGTTTCTCAAAATGGCGAGGCATATCATGTCCTAAGGTTTAAAGGGGATTGAGCCATCCAAGTCAGCGATGGGGGATGGAGGTTTGCTCTAGGGTTGGAAAGGAGGCGGCGATCATTCCCTTCTTATTCATAATCTGTACTGGTGCGAGGGTGGTGCCCGCCTTCTCTTCGAGGCACTCTGAGGTGTCCTAGATCTTTAGTGTTTCTCACGTTTCGGGTGTTTCTAAGATTTCTCAGGAAACGCTGATTGTTATAGAAATTTATACGGTCTCTAAGGTAGTCCTCGGCTCCTTGTCCCAAGATCCCATGAGTGCCCCCAGTGAGAGGTTGATTGTTAACGAGGGTTTCCTCAGTGATTCGTCGGTTGTTCTCATGTATTTCCTCTCAATGTATCCAGCTATTTTCACTAGTGAAGGTATTCTTAGGCTCACCTTCTTCATCATTAGGTTGGCTTTTCAATCCTTCGATAGATAATCTCTCAACAACGTCCGCATAGTCATCCAAGGCTAGGCCGATTAACTACGATATAGAGTTAACCATGACGTCTTGACGTGTATGTTGAAGGTTGGAGGTGCGAGAATTGGCTAGGGAGTTAGTGGCGGGAATGCATCTTAGACCCCTAACAAATTATCGGGTGATAGGGCGTAGAGCTCTGAGTTGTTCATTAGTGACTTTGTACATAGGGAGTTACTCTCCTCTGGGGGCGTCTTCAAGGAGGGGAATATGGGATTCTTCCCAGAGTGGTTTTCTGAAGGGTGGCCCGAAAGGGGGATTGTATGGTATCTCAGGGGGCGTGGGAGGTCGAGGTTGGTTACTTCACTGATGGGAAGTCTCTGTGAGAGGAGGGATTTTAGTGCTTGCCATGGCCCTCCTTCTAGCGCCAAATCTATTGATGGGCTGGAATTTTACACCGACAGTCAATGGGATCTCCCCGATGTAGGTTCCCAACTAGAGCCTGCACCGTGTGTGCTGGGGATCCCTTCTGGTATGTAGGCCCGACTGTCGTTCAATTTTCGTAGAGCTAGCTTCGAATGGAGGTGGGATATGAACTTAATCGAATGTATGAACTTTAATAAACACAAGAGAATAATTAACAAATATCTTGTACCATATATACCATGAATAGCCAAAATGTAAACAACACAACCTTATATAAAGTTACTGTTAGCAGGACTTTAGATAAGACTTATGTATATTAGATAAATAATGCTTAACGATTGCAAATTAGTTCACAACAATCAACCATTTATAAGCATACATAACTATGTAGTCAAGACAGATTATACTAATACCAAAATAAAGTGTTCACCGGCACAAGCATAAAGTTAGTAAGCCAAATACCATTCATACATAGCAAAACCAGATTTTACGTATGAAACAACATGTGAGGAGACCGCACATCAAATAGTTTTCAAGAACATTCGATCCATCAAGTGAAGAAAATACTCATGGCACAAACACATAGAAATTTGAAGAATTGAATAGTGAAGACGTACAATCAACTCGTGTATTAATTAGAAGGACATCAATTCTCTCAAGTAATATATATATATACATATATATATAATATAATATATATATATATAGTATATATATTAATTATAATAATATATATATATATGTATGTATGTTATGTATGTATGTATATGTATCTCCAAAATAGTCCTCAGCAAAAAGCCCCTACAAATGAGGCATGAGGTTATATTTATAGGATAAAAGTGACACTTGGTCTACCCTTGACTCTTGGGCTACCTCATGACTTTTTGATCTACCATATGAGTCTTGGCATTCTACATGACCTTTCACATTCACAGGGAATTTTGTGCTACTGTAGTACACAATGTCACAAAAATGGCTATCAACCTAATTGACTAATCTACTGATCGCAAGTTTCGGAATGTTGAACCCGAGTTGTTCTGTCAAATAAGTGTGTCATATGTTGTATTATGCCGCAATAGGAGAGATCTGTGGCTGGTCTTCATCATTTCAATGTAAGCACTCAAGTGCATCCAGGAGGAGGGTGTTCCATTTGGCATACACATGATTATTCAAGGTCCCCGGCTTGGTGTAGAGCCTCACCAGTTCTACTACATAACACTTGATATTTTTCTCTGGTGATCAGCATGTCTCCCGTACGGGCTACTTATCTATACGTCTCTAAAAATGCTTGTACTTCATTGTTGATCTCCTCCTTATATTTTACCTGTCCAACCTCCCCTATAGAGGGGACCCCATGTAGTTGAATCATTGATTCCAAGCTGCCGAACAACTATCTGTAGGAAGCTAGCACCCTCTCCGTATCTGTAGCTAATTTATCTTTGCATTAAAATCTAATACGAAGTTAGACCCTAGTATTTTGCATGGAAATCCAATCTTTCCTATGGACCACTACCGGGGCTTCAAGGTACTTTTCAGACCATTTGTGCATTCTATCCAAAGTTGTCATGGCTTCTTTGAGCATGGTGACCCTCTCTTTTGTGTTAGTTTGAATGGCCATGATGGGTGCTACAGTGTCGTGCAGTTTTGTCATTTCCTCATAAACTATTGTCATGGTCTGCCTCAAGGTCTCTGCTTTTGATGCGATTACCACTTGGAATTATGCTGAGCTTGTGTGTAATAAGCGGAGTGTCGAGTTCTCCTCCTCCATCCTTTTCTTCTCCTATTCCGCCATGGTGGCCCTTTGCTTGGATGCGTATAACCTATTTTGAAATTCTACAATTTGTTTACTCATTCGGGCTACGTTGTGTTTTGTGGCAACCACGTAAGCTGTTCTGGCAGAGGCGATCATTTGAGGATTTGTCGTGATATTGGGCACGGTATCCGTTGCCGTAGTTACTGATAATGCGTCAGCTGGGTTCCTGTTGCAATATTTATTCCTCTCCTGTATAATTTTGAGGTTTATTTCATCAAATGTGATTTTAGTAAGATCTAAGACCTCCTTGTCTTGATCTTTTGAGATGCCTAGCTCTCGGAGGGGAAGGTGTCCACTAGTGAGGGCAGTAGTAGGAGGTACATCTAAGGGAGGAAGCTCACCTTGTCTTGAGCTGAAGTCGACTACTTTGCTTGTCTCCCCTTGTTCATTTTTCTTGGTTTCCTTTTCCTTGTCCATCCTAAGTTCTTCTTCCCACTACCTATTTTCTCCCTCTGCTAGTGCTCGTTGCCTCTCTAGTTCCTCCTCTATGTTCTTCAGCTCTTGTTCTAATCTTTTGTACTCCTCTTGTTTTCTCCTTTCAACTTCCTCTGCTTGTTTTTGCTTTTCATCTTCTTCTTGCTTTTTTCTCTCTATCTCGTCTCGTGTTTTCTTTTCTTCTTCCTGTCGCCTTTTCTCCTCTTCTTGTTTTCTCTTTTTCTCATTCTGGCTCTGGTCGTCGGAGTCCTGAGATTGTTTGCTTTCCAGTTCTCTTTGTTTCTTGAGCTCTCGCTTCTTCCTTGCCAATTTGGAATTGCTTTATATGAGCGTAACTTCTTCTTCCTCCTTGTCGCTTAGGGGGTCTTCAACCTCTTTTCCTTTGTGTTTACCCAATTCCTCGGCTCCCTTTGGTGTTTCGTGTCATTGTTCTTCACGGTTGAAATTCTTTCTCTAAGGCTTACATCCTTATGGGAATCGTCGAGGAGCTCGTCCTCTATGGATTGTTGTTCACTTGGGTTGATTTCCCTCATGGAGTTATAACAATTCCTAATCCCATCATTGAGGTCCTTCTTGGTGTGGGCATAATACCAACTGAATTTCGCCTTCTTGCAATGGGCGGCTACGACTTTCTCGGGATCATATGTTCGGTAATTCAGGGTCATGAAATGGATCCCATCCAAATATTTGGCTTCTACTTCTACCTGTTTGAAGTTTTCTACCATGTATGCATCAATAGTGAGAGGAAAATGTGGCCATGGTTTCTTCTTGCCTTTGTTTAAAACCTTCAAGAAACCCTGCGTCATTTGGTAATAGACCTCGCGCAAAAGCGTCCTATCCATGACGAACTTGGGAAGAGCGTGAGGAGCTTTATGAGTGTTGAATTGAGGCTTCTGTGATCCATATCAGGTTTATGAGAGTATTCTTCAGCGAAAATCACATCATATTTTATTTGTCGACGCGTTTCGAACCCACAAATGTGGTTCATCGTTAGGATGAGTTGAAGAACCAGATCATAGCTACATGTTAAGTAGAGAGAGCAGGACCTCAAACGGTGAGCAGGACCTCAAACGGTTAAATTTGACTGGGGAACGGCTATATTTGACTGGACAACTAGGTTGTACTAACAGCTACCATGAAAGGATAAGTTTGACTGGGCACCAAGACCAAGAAATAGGGAGAGGAAAATTTTTATTTTTTATTTTTACCAAATAATCTATTAAAGGTCTTTAATTAAATCGATTAATAGTTAGTAAGTTAATATAAGGGATATTATATAATATTTAATTGAAAATAATAAGAAATATTTTTAAATAGATAACCTATTAATTTTGTTAAATAAAGACCCCAAACTAACTAAATGGAATTCCACCTTACATTGGTCCATTAATAATTATAACTAATTAATAATAAAAATATTTTTATAATTAATAAATATCTAATATAATATAAATAAAAGTTAATAAAATTATTACTTAGTGGGCAGAAAAGAATTCAAAATGTTAGGTTGGTTTGTTATAATTGTTATCTTAAGGTAGAGAAATAATATATTAATAGGATTTTTAGTTAAAACTAGGTAAGTAAATAGTTCGTTAATTTATTTTTGTGGGTTATTATGTTATATATATTAAAGTAAAAGTTTGAATTTAATCAACAAGAATCATAATCTTATTACTAGATCCAATTGATACTATTCTAGCATTAAATTTATATGAAATAAGAAAAATTATGGATAACCTAATAAAATAGTTAAATAATTACCTCAAACTAACTATAATTTGATTTTATCTCAATAAAATTAATATGTTAATTCAATTAGAAAGAATATAGAATTTACCAAAGGTGAGTTAATTTATTTATTATATTTATATCTAAAGGGTTGGAACGAAAAACCATACTATTGGAATTCTTCCATCCACGAGAAGGAATAAGACAATGCTTGCTTCAATACCTTACTAGGTCCACTTAAAAAGGAATTCCAAGCACTAAATTAACCTTAGACACTGTAAAAAAGAGGGGGGGGGGGGGGGGGGGGGGGGGGGGATGGGTGCGCCAAAGTCGAGAAGGAAGAAATGGAAACAAGCAGTCTCAAAGATGAGGGGGAAGACAAAGAAGATTGTAGAGAAGAACCACCCAAGGGGCGGGGGAGGGAAGGCGTAAGCTAAGAGGAAAGGGCAGGAATCCAATAGCTGCTAATCTTCTAGCCATCATCCCTATTGAGATTTCTCTGACGATTGTTCCTTCATCAATGGGGAACCAATGAGCTACTTTGACCACAGTCTTCATGGCTCTCTGTGACATGCAAGGTGATTCTTCCCGAAACAGTAGTTGGTATAATGGGATAATAAATGTTTTGGATATTACATTCAACATGCCCCGTAAGATGTGTCCCAGAAGACTTTGTAGTGGTAGTGGATAGGTTGGGCCACTGATGTGTCCTAATTACAGCTCTAGTGCTCGAAGTAGCACCTCGAACAGACAACATCAAGGAGGTATGACGACATATAAAATTCTAGAGGCTACTCGAGGGGTGGGCTTTTGGCCGCAGCTATGTTTGTCTTCAAAGACGATGAGAGGATGCTTGCCAAATTAAAAATAGTTCCTTGAGTGGCGACAACATACATGAGAGGGACCCATGTGCCGAAAAAGACATCACAGTCTGCCTTGCCATATAACCAACACATCATCGCAATGATTAACTGATATACTTTGAGTAACCCCTCTGCCTTGTAAGCTTGGTCTGTCTTGACCTAGAATTTTGTCAGTTCTTGCCACCAAACCCTTAAGATGTCTTTCATTGGGGTTGTGAACCCGACAAGCCACTTGGTGTTAAAAGTCTACTGCCTCTCTAGCAATCTATAGTAGGTGTTGATGTGTGTTGGAGAGATGGTGGCTATGGGTGCCCCATCATGACCCATGATCATCCAGCCATCTGTATCTGTACACTGCAAGATCCATTCAATGGTTTCCGTGCACGGGAACACTAGGGGATGTGTTGCTACTTTATGTAACTTTTACTTCTTTACGTTGATATATACCTGGAAGTCTTCCTGTGTTTCTGGAATATCTTTTTTATCAAATTCCTTGTAGATAGTATACTAGGAGAGCCTGGTGGTTTTACTTATGTTGCAAGAAGTGTCCCCGAATATAGGTGGCTCTTCTTCTGGATCGACCTCCCATGCCTCGCTTCTCGAGGTGCCTTGAGTAGCTTTAGTGGTCAGGTGACCCATTTTGTCTTCAAAAGAAGAAATGGATATGCACTCAAGCTCACCGTCACCTGGCATGTCAAAAACACAGTCCCATGATGAGAGATATGGCATGAAAATCAATTGAAACTACAAAACAAAAAGAAGTCTTAGCCAGTGATAGGAAGGTTGCGGGGAAGGCAAGTCGCATGGTCGCAAAATTCAAGAATGCGACTGAGCAACTGAGATCATAGGTCACGATGCAAATGAGGTTGCAAGATAGCATTTTATGAAATCTAGTCACAACTCGCACAACAGGATGGTGGTCGCAAGTCACAACTAGATGGAGGTCGTAAAGTCGCGAATTCGAGTAGGGAATGGTATCGCAGCTGCGGGACACGTGACTAAGGCTTGGAGAAGCTCAAAGAAGGCACGAAATGGCCTTGGGAGGCCAGGGTCACCCTCAGAGGAATGGATTTGAGGCTTATTGATAAAAGTGAGGGGATCAAGGTTAAGACAAAACACACTTTCTGGGTGCAGGCACATGGGAAAAGGCTAGGGAAAACTATCAAGCACGAAATGAGAGAAACGCTAAGTAAAAAGGATAAACCCTAGTGTGAGAGTGTTGTGGCCAGCAACAACCCCCCTTCTTATTTAGTATTATCACTAATACTAAATAAGTGGGGACCCTTATTCAAAAATTTAAAAAATCGATTAATGCTTGTATTTCCTTTTTTCAATAAAACTTACTATCATAAAATTAGGAGAATACCCTTGAAAAATCTAAAAGACTTAAGTTTTATGATAAGTTAGAACAAAATGACTCCTTAAAGCGCATCGCATTTCAAAAAGGGTAATGGATGCCTTCTTACAAGCGAAATCCTAAAATTGTGAAATCGCAATGCGAAATCACACATCAAAAGACCCTCATCACATCGCATGCCTCAACCATTACTTAAGCTGAAATGCCTCAAACCGCCAATATGCGATGGTGCATTTCGCAAATCGCATTTCGCACAAAACACAGTAATGGATGATTGTCACACGCAACGGATTAGCGATACTGCGATATTGCGATACTGCGATATTACGAAGCAAATCGCAAAATCGCCTTATAGCAGATCTTCGGGGCTCGTTGTTCAAAAAACCTTTTTCCATAAACTAAGGCCCGGCTATGCACGTTAATGTTAATTAATGAGTTAGTTGGCAATCATTAATGAAATATGGTTTTGATCTGATCGAAGAGCCATTTCACGTAAGGTGGTATATTTTATATGTTTTTTGCATTTAAAGCTTTCCCGTCACCTTTTTCTTATCATTATTCTCACCTCATTTGTAAACTGCAAGAGCAAAGAGAAAAGAAGTATACATAGCAGTGTTCAGGATATTATGGGAAAGAAGGGTAAAGCTCCGAGTTCTGAAGATAAAGAAATGACGCCCTTAACACGGACACCACATGTAAAAAAGATGTCGGTATTACTACTTGGGAAGGCATGTACAGTCTACTCGAGGAAGAAAATCCCAAAATAATGGAGGTTATAGCTACTGCAGGCTCACATGGGTCTTCTGAGACGTCAATTACAGAACTATCATGTTCGTTCTTGCACAGGATAGCGGTGAGGCCCAAAATGCTTCCATACACAGACATGGTCAAATGGGTACTGGATAATGCTGATATCACGAATAGAGAATTTAAAGCTCAGAACCAAGAACTCACGGAGTCGTTATTTGCACAAAATTTAAGCTTTATATCCTCTAACAAAAAAGTGCGCAAGAGGCGAAAATCACACCAGGGAAGCCCGAATCGAGAAACGGAGGCAGTTTGCAAAACCCCTTGAAGAGGAAAGCCTCTAATTGCTCAGTCGCCTCTAAGCTCGGAAATTTGTAGGAAAAAACGCTAAAGGCAAAAGGCAAAAGGCAAAACTCGAACTCTAAAACCAATGGTATTTATCAGGGATATTCTCAAGTGGTATGTAAATATCTACCAAAGGTACAGCATCTACAGACAAGTTGGAGATAGAAGGCTCAAGAAAGGGCAAAATCCATCAAAAAGTTAACCAAGTTGAATTGGGATTCTTACTGGGCGTACTTGGTAAAACCACATAGCCAGTGCATGACTCTCAAATGTATCATCAATTCTGCCGAGAAGATGCGCCAACACTTTCCGATTTCGTTTTCACAGGACAGCTAAAGTCAGAAGTCGGCCAGCCAACTCTCCTCAAGCAAATGTTGAATGCTTGCGATTACAAGGAACAGATACATAGATAGTTAGTTGTTAGTTTTAGTTTTAGATTCAGTTTTAGTTTTAATTTTGCTTTATTTTTGCCTGAAATGAGGATGGTCATTTAAACCACATCCTACATTTTTGTAATAAATTATTTTTAGATTTATTTAGTAGTATTTAAACTCTTCTCATGCATTTAGAGAAGGGTCCTGAAATTTGTCAAAAACTTGTCCTCAGAACATGCACTTTTGCACCCTCTAAGGAGGTTTTGATGAATGAATGGAACAGGATTTATGGATATCTGCGTTTAATATCTACTACTGATGTTGGACTTTTGTACTCTTAGTGGATGTTGGATTAAGAAGAGATAAATCATTATTTCTTCAAGCTCATGAGTAGAACTAGTTATAAATGGTACTTTTATCTCTTAGCTATTTCTGCCTATGTGTTAAAGTG
The DNA here is from genome assembly GCA_000404065.3 of Pinus taeda. Lineage (NCBI taxonomy): Eukaryota > Viridiplantae > Streptophyta > Pinopsida > Pinales > Pinaceae > Pinus > Pinus taeda. The sequence continues at coordinate 33,544 of APFE031545373.1, read as the reverse complement.
ATATTCATGCTTAGTTATTTATATATGAATGCATGAATGCTTGAGTTATCATTTGGCACTTTTGTACGGTGAGAGCTATTTATTTATGCTTAATATATGAGTAACTTATTATGCGATATGTTTTTCACAATTGTTTCGTCTAACTTTTTATATGAAATGGTTTATCTTTATTGAATTATTTTCTCATAGCAGTTGAATGATCTTTATTACCAACTGTTATTGAAATCATTTTAGATCGCATAACGGAAAGATTACATCCCGGGTTAGTTTAGAATTAGATATTTCTGTTTATTAGAATACAATTGCATGTTGCTGGATTAGATTTAGAATAAAAGCATTTTACTTAAGAATTATTAGAAAGGAAATATCAATTCTCAACACACACACACATATATTGGGAAACTGGTCCCATATCCCCAGTCGGACCCACTATACCAAATGGAAAAGGAGTTGCTAACCAAG
>APFE031545373.1:0-27403 GCA_000404065.3 Pinus taeda | reverse complement strand
TTGGCACAATGAATATTAACATTGAAAAAAAATGATGTTTCAATTCCTTGAATGTTTTTTGTTATGACTTGGCTCACAAGGTTTCTATAGTTTCCAAAAAGTTATGCATTGAGAATTTAATATGGAGAAGAATTCTAAGAGGTTGTCAAGGCACCAAAGTAAGAAAGAGAAGAAGTTGCTTCCTCACCCCTTGAATAACAAGGAATGATTTGAGAACTTTTTTGTGCCACATAAAACTTAGAGGCATGTCAAAGGTTTCCTTCTAGCTCCAAAAAGCAACAAAGAAAGTCGTTATTGACTAACTACATCAAAACACTCTTGGTTTCTCTAATCAATATAGAGAGTGAAAAGACAAAAACAATGACTGGAGGGTTAAATTTAAATATAAGACCTTAAGCATGACATATATTGTTTAGTTATACCTACAATACTTAAGCATATAGAAAAAGATCCTTTCAATGGGAAATTCTCACCCACCCAATAAGATCTTGACATGCAAGGAATTGACAGCCTATATATATTGTCATTAATGAGGAATAACTAATTCCAATCACTTCCAAACCCTAATTAAATTTTCTAGGTGTGTGCACATTTACATATACATGAAAGTGCATGAGTGTGTATGTCCATATATGTGTGTGTGTACACATACACGTATACATATACATATATTTGTATGTATGTACACACACACACGATATATATGTCTATATTTATGTGCATGTATATGTATATGTTATGTTGGTATATGCATATTACAATATGTGGTACAATTTTGAAAACGAGGCTATGGAAGGTTATTACGTGTAAACAATGTTAAACAACAATGATTTGAGTTGGATTCTCTCCCTTTTTTTCTGTGTAACCGAGCACCTCACCCTCAAACCCACAATCAAGGGTAAGATATTCTTTAGAGATCAAGGTCATACAACAATAAGGCTCGAAGCCATTACAATAATATACTTAATATGAGCTCAATATATCACTTACGGGAATTGAACCTGGGTGGGGAGGATAACAATCATCCCTCACAACGACCTAAGATAAACCCAATTGACAGAGTTGGATGCTCTCCGTTACAAAGATATGTATTTAAATAAATAAAAAAATATTCTAATGTGAATTAAGTTAAATATGAATTAATTTCAATGCATGGCTTTTAGAGGGACGATATCCAATTCAAATCATTGTTGTTTAGCATTTTTTTCACACACTAACCTTTTGTAGCCTAGATTTTGAACTTTTGCTATATATTGTATATTGTGTACACACACACACACGCATAATGTGTATCACAATGGGTTAGCTCAAGTGGTTGAGTGCCAGAAATTATGAGCAAAAGGTTTTGGGGTCAATAACCTAGTTTGGTTGCCTTTGTGGATATTATTGGGCCTCACTCGATGTCCCTACTAGGTTAGGTTGCCCAAAAAATGCAACCAATTGATTTATCCCGATTACCATCCTCAAAATGAGACAAGTGCCTAAAGGGTTAATTCCCTACTATGTGTACTCATTTTATATATGTGTGTGTTTGTACATACACACATATTATCTATCTATGTACATATGTACACACACACACACATAATGTGTAGCCCTATGGGTTAGCTCAAGTGGTTGAGCACTATGAATTACAAGAAAGAGGTTTCGGGGTCAATTCCCTAGTTTGGTTTCCTTTGTGGATATTATTGGGCCTCACTTGATGTCCCTACTAGGTTAGGTTTCCAAAAAATGCAACCTTTACCTCGAGTGTCATCCTCAAAATGAAAAGAAGTGGCTAGAGGGTTTCCTTGATATGTGTATTCCTTTAATATATATGTGTATGTGTATGTACATACACGCATATTATCTATATATGCATGTATGTAGAAACACACATGCCTATTAGCTTGCCTTCTTTTTATTAATGTTCGTCTAACATATTAAAAACCTCACACATCATCAATGAGCGGATTTTGGGAATTTCATGGTCATATAATTCCAAAGAAGAGTTCACTCTTTGGCGTCATCATATATATATAGATATTGGACATGCAAAATATCACTATCCAATTTCATTAATATCATATAACACATATTTCATTAAATTTGGAATTATACAATGGATCTAGAATTTCAAAATAACCAAGAAAACTCAATCTAGTGTTCTCATTGTAATAAATATTTTCCAAATTTAATGAACTATGTGTTATATGTAAATGTATGTGTGTTTGGTTATAATGTATATGTGTATACATGTACACTTATATCTGATACACGTGTGTGCACACGTGCACACACACAACATAGAATTTGATGATCACAAAACTCTCAAAAACCCACTCATTGATGATGTGTGAAGTTTTTAATATGTTGCATGAACATCAACATAAAGAAGGCATGCTACCAAGCATTTGTGTGTGTACGTGCATACATAGATACATACATGTGTGTACACACACACACTATATATATATATATATAGAGAGAGAAGAGGAGAGCACTAATCACACACACACATACAGATACATATAATATATATGTCTATGTGTATGTATATGTTGTGTTGGTATATACATACTATAATATGTAGTAGAATTTCAAAAGCTAGGCTATGGAAGGTTACTATGTGAAAACAATGTTAAACAACAATGATTTGGATTGGATGCTCTCCCTTGCAAAGCTATGTATATAAATAATGCCTTAAAGAAAAAAGAAAAATAAATAAATAAAATAAAATTATACTTGGCATGGAAAAAAGTTTGAATTATGCTCACTAGCATGTGTTTTAATGATAAGGGTAGGGTTAGAATGGTAACTCTAATCTCACCCCAACTTGCCTCATGAGGTGGGGGATTACTCATGGTTATGATATTATTGAAACTAGGTAATGATATTTTGTATTCCCGCTCATTGATGATGTGAGTGGTTTTTAATATGTTAGATGGACGTCAATAGAAAGAAGCCATGTTGCTAGTAAGATGCCCTTGGGGAGAACTTCACTTGGATTTCTCTTGAGGACAAGATTAGTAGTATGCCTTGATAAATTTAGAAGAAAAGGGCCCTTAGAAATATGGTTTAACATGGTCCAACTTTCTAGAGGGGAACAAAAGATTGTTTAAGTGAATAGATTGAGACATTTTGTCTAAGAATAAGGCCTTATACTCAAATACAATGACATGAGATAAGTTCAAGTCTAAAAAGAGGCTACTCTTTTAAATCACCAATTAATCTACTTCTCTTTTTAATGGCGAGCTAATAAAATGTGAATACATAAAACCCCTTTTCTCTTGAAAGTCTCTCATTTGAAAAACCATAGTTGCTTTAGTTGCATCATAAATTTTCCAAATCTCTTCCCTAAAACCATTAGTGAAGATGGCTAGATTTCTTTATGGGAAGATGTCATTGCATACAATTCCTCTCTTCTAAGGAATGTGAAGGACAAAACACCTAAATCTAAAGTAAATAACAAAAGGCTATGAAAGAAGATTTGTAACACATAAACCAACAACTTTGGTTCAACCTTGTTGATGAAAATGTGTAAGCCAAGATTGCCAAAATTTGGTACTTCCTCGACGTTGGTGAAGTTCCTTCATTCCATGGGTATGGATGTAGAGCTTGTCTTCACTACCTTAGAATTAATAATCAATTGAATAAGGGCTTTATCAAGGCCTTAGTATCCAAGGAATAATAATGAGAAAATATATGTGGTTGAAGACAACGCATAGATGACTCGCCAAGTAAGAGGATATTGAGGAGTTATTATAAACTAGTGTTTCATTCTCAAGGCCCTGCAAATTGATGTTAGGTGTCCATGAAAACTTGCCTTGACGAGGTCCCTAATTCAATCTCAACAACACATAAACAAATATTTGAGTTATTATTGACATTGAATGAAATGACAACTCATGTGATGGTAAAGGATAAGTCATTAAGGGTAGATTGTTTTCTATGTGAATTTTTATAAAGCCTCATGGGATCAACATATATGAATTTTGCATAGAATGTTATCTAACTCCCATGCCTCATCTTCAACCATCTACATTAGATAAATTGTCAACTCATCTAAAGTTGATGACAACTCACCATTCTTTCTTGTCGCTTCAAAAGTTGATGAGTAACCATGCCATGTCGAGACAAGTTTGCAAGCCCACTCTATATTCCTCTATGAAGCATTGAGATTAAAACACTCTATAATAGTTGGTGATCTTTCCCTCAAAATCATCTTTCTTGGCAAGTTTTTAATTGACTACCTTCATTATAAAGTTCTGTGTGTGTACATTTTTTCACTGGAGGCTACCTTAGTTTCTAAGGCCTTGAAAATGTTCTTCTTTTGCCAATCCCTTGTTTTAAACCAATGGAAGTAGGATCTCAATCAAGCAATTGGTCTTGATGAACTTTGTCCACCTCAAGGAAGCGTTAGAGTTTGATAGACCTCGTTTATGTTCCCTCATCAAAAAGGGCTAGATAAAAGCTACTAGGTAACCTATTATAGTTCTTCTTCCATAACTTTGTGTCATTTATGTCATATTGATGTGACTTGTTGTATATAGCCCCCAAAAATGAGGTGATTTGTGTAATTACATCCTCCCATTAAATAATCTAACCATATCCACCCATGTGTATGAGTAAGAAATCATTCCCAAAACTTCTAACATAGCAATACAATTTTGTTTTTCTAAATAAGACACATTTAAGAGAAATCATTTCTTATGCATTCACATTTTATTAGCTCCCAAGGGGAAAGAAAAATAAATAGGTTGGTGGCTTAAAAGAGCGACATTTCCCAAAGTTTGGACATGCTTTGCATGGTTGTAATTAAAATAGAATGTATTATGCCCAAACAACATGAACTTGTATAATCTCTCAAGAACTATTCAATTTCCCTTTTGAAAGTTGGACCATGTAAGCCATGGTTAGATGACTCTTTTTTTCTAAATTATTGCAATAAGACAACCCGAGCTTGGTCTTGAGGGCATTCTAAGAAATTTTACTCCTATGAAACATGCCATCTTAGTCATTCCAAGCCTCCATCATGTTAAAATACTCCTACCAACTAGTGGGCTCATAAGAATCCACCAATTACCTATTTCCACAAAAGGGTGTTCTCTTCATCAGCGTTGGATGCATAAATATTAGTTAATACTAAGATTTTCCAATCCAAATTTAATTGTATCCAAGCCAATCTCTATGAGGTTAGTCCCTTGGCCTATGATGAAGGAGGCAAGCTAGAGTGAGACCAATGTCATGATTTTATTGTTACCCTCTCCATGATTCATTACAAAAGTGCATGCATGCAACCAAATACAATTAAAGTAGTTTTAAATAAGAACCCATAAATTTTTAGTCATTGGATACATATGTACCAATATTCAAAAGCATGGTCATTATCCTATGAACTATAGTTTTTTACAAGGATTAGTAAGGCCCGTGAATTGCCATTGCAATACCTTCATTGGAAAATTATCACAATATGGTTCATATTATCTTCACCATCACTGTCACCCAATTTAGATAGGGGCTCACAGGGATTAAAAGTCATTGTGCCTCCGACGATAGAGAAATGAAACCAATATTCTTGAATGTAAACCATGGTTTCATTTTTTATCCTCCTGAGGGTTTTAGTATGCCTAGGGTTCAAAAGGGGAGATGGAATGTGGATCCTCTAGCCACCTCCCAAAAAGGAGGTGTTTTAAGAGTGGTGCACCATCTCCTTCCCAAATAATAACTCTTTGGGCTTAGTTGGTGTTAACGTGCCATAGGTGGTTGACTTTCTAGGTTAAGCCCTTTAGGCCATAACAAACCTGTTTTAGTAGTTCTCGCATGCTATCCACCAAATCCCTTATTGGCTTAAGTAACCAGTTGTGATTGACCATGAGGAGCATGGAAAATTAGGGTTGCGAGTGGGTCTAAATTAGCCATGAGCGGACATTAATAGATCTTTTGATGCAAGTTTTGAAATCGAAAGCAAGTGTTAAGTATATTGATATAATATGTAAGATCCTTAAATTCCATTACCATATTATGACAAACTCCTTGAGGTCTTTTGACATGTTAGCTTTTAACTTACCCCTTATGGTGCATAAGGTTAATGCAGCAAAGAGGTTCAAGAAAGATAATTCTACATATTGATGCATAAATGCTCTTGAAAAAGGGATACAATTTCATGAGAAGGCTATGAAATTAAGCCCACACAAAGCAATAGAGCCAAGTGATTTTTTTGACTAAGAAATTCTCAACCCACACAAAGAATACAATAAGGGTATTACAATATACACATGGATCATGAACAATAATAACAATGAAGGATGAAAAAAAAATGCTTTCAGTTAAGATACTAGTGTTATGATAGTGTTAGCCTCGTGGCTTCCACACCTCCTTAACCGTATCCTCTAAAAATACAAGATAAACAAAGTAACCAAATCGTATATGTATGTGTATTTTACTTAATTTACATATTTAAAAATTCTTTAAAAACAAAAATGTCATTACCTTATATTAAATGTTTATAACCATTGTTTTGAAAGGTCTCCATACCATATGCATACACCTACTAAGATCAAAGTTATCCCTAACTAAAAATGATGTGAGTAACTCATATTTAGACCTTATAAAATCAATAAATAATTCTCACATACCTTACATGAATAAACCATGACCCAATTAGGATCATAAGACGGACAAAGGTGAAGAGTAATATAATCATTGAATATAGCTAGAATGCATCGATGAAACCTGACTCGACTCTCCCCATATTTCTCCCTTCTCTTCTATATTTTCCTATAGTTAATTCTTTCTTAATTTGTATGTATTATTTACTCTTATTTTTACGCCGAAGGCATTCCTTTAAGGGAAGGTATCTCGGCTAGCCTTTGTCGTATGTCCACCTCCAATGGCAACAGGCCATCTATCCCTATATCATTTATATAATTTTTTGGTAATGCTCCATAAGATACTCGATATTTAGTTGAGTCGTTGACTTGTACTAATTACCAATTGATATCATCTGTAAGGAATTTCGTTTTCGCCCATCTTCTTCGACTGGAATAGTTATTGACTAGTTATCTTGTTGAGCATTTCTTGTTGGTGTTTTCTTTTCCATCCATTTATATGCTATACCTCTAACTTTCTTAAGCTTGGTAGAGGCAACTTTCTATAGCTATTTCCTAGCTACCTGCTTGCTTGTAAACCTTTTGAGCTCCTACTACCATTTGGTGGTCCTCCACAATGTAATAGCCCTGGTGAAAAGTTCATGTAATAAAAGTTAATAAAGGAAAAATTATACCACGGTTAAGGGAAACTTATTCCAAGCTGAATGTTGGGAAAATATATCTTAGTGGGCATCATTGGATGTGCTTTTTGGCTAAGGAAAATTGGAAAAGGCAAAGGCAAAGGCATTAAGAGTCAAAAAGACATTTTTGGCACATTTTTTATGAAAATAAAGGAAATTAGGAGAAAAGAAAGGTAAAAGGTCACAGTTTGCATGTGAAGATGAAATTGAAGGAAAATAATGGAAAATGAAGAAATTATAGGCCTCATGCATAAAAAGGCTTCTGAGGATCAGTTCATGGCTTTTTCAAGTTCAAGTTTGGAGCTCTCTCATTATTCTTTCTCTCTCTCACTCTCTTGGTCACTTAGAGTTTTCTTGGAGCACTCTAGTTTGGAGCAAAGGAAAGGGAAGGCAGGGAAAGGAAAGGAAAAGCAAGTAGGGAACAAGGAAAGGAAAGCAGGATCAAGCAGCTTCAGTAACAATTCTTGCAGCTAACCTTTTGCATATGTGATTTCCTAGTTGGTTTGGACATGCATGGCTTTGCATGTTGGTGTATAGTTCTCTTGCTGTCAGTTGCATGGTCTTGTTGGGTTATGACGGTGGTTTTCAGGTTAGCCTAGCCTTTTTCTAGATGCCATGGTATGTTGGGATGTTTATTTCGGTTTTGGAACTTTGGAATTTCCAGATGGATTTTGGAATCCAGGGAAGAGGTGTTCTCAAGGTTCATTCCCAAAGGCCTCCCTTAACCAGTTTTGGCGGGATACACGGTAAAGCCTGAGGGAGAAGTATCGTTTTAGGGCCTAGTGATTTGGGTTTGGATTGCAGTAAATCTTGAGAGACAAGGAGACAGAAAATTCCACAAGGATAGTGATGGATTCTAGATGGCATTCCAAGTTTTGTTCGGTTGTGATCGGAGCACCAGTTTTGATGTGATCATGATTGGATGAGGGTGGAGGTGGTTTAACCTCTAGATTCCCTTGATTTTTCTTTGATTGGTTGTTCTATGAGATCCAACATTCATGCTTAGAATATGGCATGGGGGTGACTGGCTGAAAGAGAGATTTGGTTCAGCCATGTCTATGGTTAGGTGGTACGTGGAAGTCTCGAACCTAGTCAGATTTTCCTATGATTAGTAAAATCTAAGTTCTCTTACTTTTGCATTGATTTATACGTGGATTTAATTGTTGTCATATCTTTGGTATTTATATGGTTTTATGTTGGTATAAGCATCATTGGATGACTGGTTCATGTCATGATTATTTCATATATTTACTTGTAATTGTTAAATGGATGGATGCAAGACCTAATTGATGATGTAGTAGTTCAATGGAGAAGGAGGTGATCCTTCTGGTTATGTTTCATAAATTGTTTCAGTCATTTATGCTATGTCTTGTATCGTAGACCTGTAGGTTGCATTGATGCCAACTGTTTGACAGAATGTCAGTCCCAGTTGGGGATGCTCGGGCCTACTCTTGAGGGTGATTTTGATTGATCAACATGGTTATCATGTTTTTAATGATTTCTGAAAGTTACAACACATTCTGGGCAGAGGCCAGGATTCTAGGCTAGAAAAGTGGCTCAAATCTCGGGGTCGCTGGCATAGAGCTGGAAATTCTAAAGCACAGTCACTGGCAGGTAGGCCCGTGAGAGCGAATTTAGGTTGTTGGTCGCTCCCTTGCCCATAGCATGAGAGCGACTGAGGCCTAAGAGCTGCAGAATAGCATTGGGACCCAGGGACAAGCTGTCTAAGTAGCTGACTTGTCTCCTAAGGGGTTGGCTCTTTATGTTAGATGGTTGTATGTGATGTTCCATAGATTCCAGTTCCTTAAGGTGACATAGGAGGTCGAATCTTATTATAGTAGCATCTCTCCTCATATTTACCCCGCTTGGCATGGTTACTTTGGGTAGACCTAGGAGGGGATGTTACAAATTCATATCGGAACATGGTTACACTCTATTTGGGTCATATTCGGTGCTAAATATGCTACAGATATGGGTAAATGTGTTGGTCATCCATGCATGTCAATTGCGTGTGTGGATCTTACACTTGTGTTCCATGTGCTTGTTGCACTACATCATATTCATCATGGTAGTAGTAAGGTTATCATGAGGAACTTGATGTCGATTTTATGGAATGCATCGTCATGAGTATATGACTTGTTATACAATTATATGTAGCTTGATTAGATCCTTGTATGTTGGGTTGCATTCTTGATTATTTGATTGCATGCATCAATAGTGTAAGTTGATTACAAGAATTGATCTCTTATGCTCGACTACATGTGGTTATGCATATGTGTAGTTGATTAGGAATTGCTTATGCAGGTGGATAGTTGCATGAGGCAATGTGTCTACTGGAGTATTGGTCGTTGTCGTGCATGAGGTCATAGCATGCATTGTTGATATGGCCTTGCATTGACAACTGGACCTTAGTTACTATGATGGTTATGCGTTGATGCACTTATTGATATATGTCTATATATTATTATGGTTATGTTGTACATGCATCACTATTATTTGATGATCTTGCAGACAAGGTATCCTCCCCAAGTATGCTAAGGTACTTTGATTTATGGTAATTTGATTTAGCTAACATAGTATGCCTTGCAGGAAAGAGATCAGATGGCCAGCAAGGTGGTAGACTACATAGAATCTCCCTATGAATCATATCGGTAGCATGGTGTAGGGCACTCTTTTGACTTAGCAGACACCTTGAGACACCTTGAGTTGCAGAGCAGACAATGACAAAATCATGCAGGCACAAGAGAAACAAGCAGAGGTGAATGCGATATTACTTCAGAGTTTGTCAGATTTGCAGCGTCAGGGACCTCTTCGGATCAGCCATGGGCATGAGGATAGAACTAATGGGGCATATGGCAACAGGTCTCATAGTATACACAGGTCAGATGGATCTGACACTATCAGAGATGGCAAGTTGTTGGACACTCCAGATAGGAGAGGTATTGGACAAAGGTATTAATCTAGTTCTGGTTCTGATATACATCATGATTTTCATCATTATCATCCATATAGGAGGAATGATAGGGGATATTTTCCAGATGAGTTCAAGAAGGAAAAGCCACCTACCTTTGATGGAGAGATGAAGAAATTGCAGGATGTGGAAGCTTGGTTGCTTGGCATGCAGAAATTCTTTAGTTTGCATGATTACTAAAAAAACATGAAAGCAAGGATAGCCTTTTCAGTCTCAAAGGTAAAACGAATATTTGGTGGGAAGACGTGAAGAATGTCAAGGACATACATGAGGATGAGTTGACTTGGCATGTGTTTGAAAGGACCTTCAAGAAGAAGTACTTGTCTAAGAGGTATTATGATAACAGAGCTAAGGAGTTTTATGAGTTGTGAATGGGTTCTATGATAGATGAGGAGTATACTAGCAGATTTTTGAAGTTGTTGAGATATGTGCCTTACCTTAGAGAGGAGAAGGCCAAGGTTCAGAGATTCATGAGTGGATTTCCAGTTGTATATAGAGACCAGATTGAGTTCGATGAGCCTAGATCATTGGAGGAGGCCATCCAAAAATTGAAGCATTGTTATGAGTAGTCGAAGCACAAAGTTGAGCCTAAACATGACTTGAAATGAAATGACAAAGCTAAAGGAAAATGGCTACCAAAGAGAGGAAGACCTCAAGATGCAAGTGAGAAATATAATGCAGTTCCTTATAAGAGATTCAATGCATATGAGAAGGGACATGGAGAGAAACAGAGTAGAGGCAGTGATGAGGAACCATTACAGTGTTGGATATGTGGTAAGGATCATCATAAGAGGGATTGTCCACAGTATCATAGTGGTGGTAGACCTCAGTGATGTTGGTCATAGCATTCCTCGAATTTATGCAGTTGTGGACAACATGCAGGCGGATCATCAGGCATCAATCATTGAGATGGACAATATGCTTTGTGATCAAGTTGTTTCTGCTTTGATTGATCCTAGATCTAACTATAGTTATATTAGTCCTCACCTAGTGGATAAGTGTGGTTTGATAAAAGAAGTGCATGCAGAATCTTGGTTGGTACAGTTGGATACTAGTACAAAGAAGCGAGTTCACCATTGGGTAAGAGCTTGTGCATTTGACTTAAATGGTATGCCTACAACAGCGCATTTGAATGTATTACCATTGGGATCATATAGTATGCTTTTGGGTATGGATTGGCTATACCTTCACATAACCAAAGCGGATTCCATCGACAAGGCCATTGAGTGTGTGGATGATAGTGGGAAAAAGAGGACCTTGCAGGGAAAGAAGAAGCCTACATCAGTAAGGATGGTTACCGCTATGCAGGCTAAGTGTAGTTGCAAAAAAAGACGGGTGATGTTTACAAAACACATTTCCAGTGACAAGGGTAAGGAGTTTGAGGATGATGATGTGTTGAGAAGGTACCCAATATTGCAGCAGTTTCAGGATGTATTTCTTGAGGACATTTTAGAGATGCCACCTCATAGGAAGGTATAATTTTCTATTGATTTAGTGCCAAGGGAAGCTCCAGCGTCAAAAGCACCTTACAGGATGAGCATTGGTAGAGTTGAAGTTGCAGCTAAAGGAAATGTTGGACAAAGGATACATCAGACCCAATGTATCACCTTGGGGCACACTAGTGTTCTTCGTAAAGAAGAAAGATGGTACTCTTAGATTGTGTATTGATTACAAGAAGCTTAATAAGGTAATGATCAAGAACAAGTACCCTTTGCCGAGGTTTGATGATTTGTTTGATCAGCTAAAGTGAGCAGCAGTGTTCTCTAAAATCGACTTGAGATCAGGATACCATCATGTACGCATCAAGGAAGAGGATATCTTCGAGACTATGTTGAGGACCAGGTATGGCCATTATGAGTTTGTTGTAGTTCCATTAATTTTGACTAATGCCCCAACTACATTCATGTGTTTGATTAATAGCATGTTGTGTCCTTATTTGGACATGTTTGGTATTATATTCATTGATGACATACTGGTATATCCTAAGAATGAGGAGGAACGTGTTGAACATTTAGCAACAGTGTTGAGATTTCTAAGAGAACATTAGTTGTATGCTAAACTTAACAAGTATAGCTTCTTTAAGATTGAGGTACATTACTTGGGACAGGTTGTCTCCAAGGAAGGCATAGTTGTAGATACGGAAAAGATAAGGGCCATCATGGAATGGGTAGCTCCTAAGAATGTAGATGAAGTGAGATCATTTATGGGATTGGCCGGTTACTACAGGAGGTTCATCAAGAACTTCTCACACATTGCATATCCTATCACATCATTGTAGTGGAAAGGTAAGAAGTTTGAATGGACGGCAGAATGTGAAGATAGTTTTGAGCAACTTAAGCAATTGTTGACACATGCACCAATGCTAAAGATTGTGGATCTGGACCAGGAGTTTGTTCTGTGTACAGATGCTTGCAAAAGGGGACTTGGTGGAGTTCTCATGCAATAAGGACAAGCAGTGTTCTATGAGTCACGAAAACTGAATGAGAATGCACAGAACTATTTGACGCATGATCTCCAGCTAGCAGTGATTATACTTTCAATGAAGATGTGGAGACATTACCTTCTGGGCAGGAGGTTTACATTGATGAGCAATCACAGTGGGTTGAGGTATTTTTTTTACCAGCCGAATCTAAATTCTAGGAAAGCTAGATGGTTGGCTACCCTTAGTGAGTTTGAATTCAAGATCAGATACATCAAAGGGAAGGAGAACTAAGTTGCAGATGCTCTTAGCAAGAAGGTATAGGTAAATCATATAGAAGCTATAAGCTTTTATGGGGTAGAGTTACAAGATAGAATTTTGCAGGCAGGTTAGCAGGATGAAAAATACATGGAGATCATGCACAAGTTACAACAGAACATAGGTATAGGTACAAGTGTAGGTACAGGTGAAGGTACATGTGTAGGTACAAGTGATCAGGATGCAAAATATCATCTCACAGCAGATGACTTGGTGAGGTTTCGAGACAGGATCTATGTGCCAAATTGAACTGAGCTCAAGAAGCTTATCTTGAGGGAATTTTGTGTGAAACTGTATTCAGGTCATCCAGGATATCATAAGACATTGACGACGGTGAAGAAGTTTTACTATTGGCCAAATCTAAAGAAGGAAGTGACTGAGTTCATGGCTAGATGTTTATATTCTCAGCAGATAAAGGCGAAATGCAAGCATCCATGTGGTCTACTACAACCTATAATGATTCTGGAATGGAAATGGGAGGTAATTTCCATGGATTTCATCACATGTATTCCAAGAACAGTGAAGCAGCATGATTCTATTATGGTTGTGGTCGACAGGTTGAGCAAGGTAGCTCACTTCATTCCAGTAAAGACTACATATTTAGCTAGTGAGGTAGCACAAGTGTTAATCAGAGAGATAGTGAGACTACATGGTGTTCCAAAGAAGATTATGTCAGACAAGGATGCAAAGTTCACTTCCAAGTTTTGGAAGGAGCTATTCGCAGGCTTGGGTATAAAGTTGGCCTTCAGCACAACTTATCATCTGCAGACAGATGGCCAGACAGAGAAGGTCAATGAGATTTTGGAAGATATGTTGAAGATGTGCATGATGCACCAGCAGAGGAAATGATAGGAGTATCTTCCATTGGTTAAGTTCACATACAACAATGGCTATTAGGAGTCATTGAGGATGAGTCCTTTCGAGGCATTGTATGGGTAGAGTTGCAACACTCCCATCAGCTGGAGTGATCCAATGAACATGGTACTTATTAGACCCGACATGTTGGCAGACATGGAGCAGGAAATGAAAGTTATAAAGAAAAATCTAAAGTTGGCATAGGATAGATAGAAGAGTTACGCATATCAGCATAGGGTGTTCAAAGAGTTTCAGGTTGGGGAGCATGTGTATTTGTGCATCAAGCCAAAAAAAACCTCTTTGAGGATTGGTTCATGTGCCAAGTTGGCACCACGATATTGTGGACCTTTCAAGATCCTTGAGAGGATTGGCAGTGGCATATCGACTTGCACTGCCTCCAACAGTGAAAGTCCATGATGTTTTCCATATTTCATTGCTTAAGAAGTATATAAAGGATGTTGATCATGTTATTGATTGGTCTGTATTGCAGGTGGAGCAAGAAGGAGAGTTCCAGTCGGAGCCTCAGTGCATATTGCAGTGGAAACATCTCATGCTCAGGAATAGATCCATAGAGCAAGTTAAAGTGTAGTGGAAGCACTTTGGGCCTGAAGAAGCTACATGGGAGATGGCAGATCAGATGCGGGCCCTATATCCTTCATTGTTTGTGGGTTGAGGCAAAGCAGCTTTGGTTTGATGTTGGTTTATGTTTGGCATATGTTTTGCTCATGTTTTGATATTTGTATATGTATATGTATATGTATATGGATGTAAATATCGCCATGAGCTAAGTTATAAAGCTCCAATAAGCAGTATGGTTATTATCTTATCATGTTGTCATGATGTTTTGCTTTTGAGTAGGTTCTTCATTGTAAATATTGTAACGAGCTAAGTTATAAAGCTCCATAGGTAGTATGTTTGATTTTTAATAGTTTTTCTAAGGTCATGGTGTGGTTTAACATCGAGGACAGTGTTCCCTAAGGGGGAGGCTTTTGTAACAGCCTTGGTGAAAAGTTCATGTAGTAAAAGTTAATAAATGCAAAATAAGACCACAATTAAGGGACACTTATTCCAAGCTGAATGTTGGGAAAATATATCCTAGTGGGCATCAATGGATTTGTTTTTTGGCTAAGGAAAATTGGCAAAGGCTAAGGCAAAAGCATTAAAAGGAAAAAAAGCAATTTTGGCACATTTATTTATGAAAATAAAGGAAATTAGGAGAAAAGGAAGGTAAAAGGTCACAGGTTGCATGTGAGGAGGAAATTGAAGGAAAATAATGGAAAATGAAGAAATTAGAGGCCTCATGCGTCAAAAGGCTTTTGAGGATCAGTTCATGGCTTTTTCAAGTTCAGGGTTGGAGCTCTCTCATTATTATTTCTCTCTCTCTCACTCTCTTGGTCACTTGGAGTTTTCTTGGAGCACTCTAGTTTGAAGCAAAGGAAAGGGAAGGCAAGGAAAGGAAAGGAAAAGCAAGTAAGGAACAAGGAAAGGAAAACAGGATCAAGCAGCTTCAGCAAGAATACTTGCAAGTAACCTTTTGCATGTGCAATTTCCTAGCTGATTTGGACATGCATGGCTTTCCATGTTGGTGTATGGTTCTCTTGTTGTCAGTGGCATGGTCTTGTCGGGTTATTACAATGGTTTTCAACCTAGCCTAGCCTTTTTCTGGACACCATGGTATGTTGGGATGTTTACTTTAGTTTTGGAACTTTGGAATTTCCAGATGGATTTCAGAATCCGAAGCAGAGGTGGTCTTAAGGTTCATTCCCAAAGACCTAGGAATCCCTGGACCGGTTTTGGCAAGATACATAGTAAAGCCTGAGGGAGTAGACTCAGTTTAGGGCCTAGTGATCCGGGTTCCAAATGCGGTAAAGCCTAAGAGACAATGAGATGGGAAATTCCTCAAAGATAGTGATGGATTCCATATGGTATTCCAAGTTCTGTTTGGTTGTGATCGGAGCACCGATTTCGATGTGATCACGATTGGATGAGGGTGGAGGTGTCTTAACCTCTGGATTCCCTTTATTGTTCTTGGATTCCCACATTCATACTTGGAATATGGCATGGGGGTGACTGGCAGAAAGAGAGATTTGGTTCAGCCATGTCTATGGTCGGGTGGTACGTGGAAGTCCTGAACCTGGTCAGATTTGCCTATGATTAATAAAAGCTAAGTTCTCTTACTTTTGCAATGATTTATATGTGGATTTAATGGTTGTCATATCTCTAATACTTATATGGTTTTATGCTGGTAATAAGCATGGTTAAATGGCTGGTTCATCTCATGATTATTTCATATATTTACTTCTAATTGTTAAATGGATGGATGCAAGACCTAATTGATGATGTATTAGTTCAATGGAGAAGGAGGTGATCCTTTTGATTATGTTTCATAAGTTGTTTCAGTCATTTATGCGATGTCTTGTATCCTAGACCTATAGGTTGCATTGATGCCAAGTGTTCGAGAGAATGTCAGTCTCGGTTGGGGATGCTCATGCCTAGTCTTGAGGGTGTTTTTGATTGATCAACATGGTTATCATGTTTTTAATGGTTTCTAAAAGTTACAACAAGTTTTGGGCAGACGCCAAGATTTTGGGCTAGAAAAGTGGCTCAAATTCTGGGGTCGTTGGCACAGAACTAACAATTATGGACCACAGTCATTGGCAGGTAGGCTTATGAGAGCGACTTTAGGTTGTTGGTTGCTCCTTTCCCATAGCATGAGAGCGACTAAGGCCTAAGAGCTGCAAAATAGCAGTTGGACCTAGGGACATGTTGTCTGAGTGGTTGACTTGTCTCCTGAGGGGTCGGTTGATGATGTTGGATGGATGCATGTGATGTTCTATCGATTCCACTTCATTAAGGTGACATAGGAGGTCGAATCTGATTGTAGTAGCATCTCTCCTCATGTTTACCCTGGTTGGCATGGTTACTTTGGGTAGACCTGGGAGGGGGTGTTACACACAAATTGCAACCCAATGTGTCATGAACTGCGCTTGTGGAATGTGCATTGTAACCCAACGACTCACGACCCGCACTTGTGAAATGTGTGTTCTAGTCTAAACTATGTTCTATAGTGAGACACCATCTTTCACATTAGTGATGTGACATGCAAGAGCTAGTCCTTTTGCAACAACCACGAAGATGAAGATGATGTATAACTTGAAAAGTTACAACAACTATGATTCTTAAGGTTACAATAGAAGTAGAAAAAATCTACTTATTGTTCAAATGTATGATGCTACTTTAGGGGAAATTTTATATCTTCGTGAAAAATTGCCATTTAAATTTTGGGTGTAAACTTCCCAATCTAAATAGCTAATCTAATAAATTGTTTGAACAAGTTTATTGAACTCTTTCAACAACTTACTTTACGTCATGTTTTGTCCAAAATCTTCAATAACCAAACCCACAAAATCAATGTAACCCATTATCAAACATGAGATTTAAGGATGAGCACTAATTAAAAGAATACCACCAACAAGAAGAAACGCAGAGATAAGTGTTATTATTCGTTTAAATTTGAATTACATTCTCAATTGTCATACAATCACACTGTTTTCCACTTAATTAATATGAAAATGAGAATTAATAGTGTTAGCATAAATTATTTACCTCAGGATTGCTTTGAACAAAGATATGTTTGCCCATTATTCTTCTTTATTTCAATCACTTCACTTACTATTTCTCTGAACGATGAAGGGCCAAACTAAATTCCTATCAAAGTCGTTAGGGGATCGAGTAACTTCTTCATCATGGCAAGAAATAAAGTGAATGAGTGCTTCACTCATTGGCCTTTTTCACTCACTTCACTTAAATAGTTTAAGTGATTTATAAGTCCTTCTAATTTGATAGATTAATATTTTATAAATTGGATTGCTAAAACTTGGAGTAAAACTTCCATATACTTTTTGGATTTTATATTTAATGAATAAATTATAGAATTTGTTTAGTGGAAACTCTGTCTCAACTAAGTTGTTTTACTACATCTCATTCTAATCCCTGCCGCAGTAGGATATAATGCAATTGGTATGCGTTGACCCTTCAACTAATCGTTGGTTGACCAAAAATTAAACAGGAAATTCCCAAAGTAAACATTAGAGAACAAATATATTTTTTTTTATTTTTGAATTATATCAATTTATGTTTTGATCAGTTGAGAGCCCTTGAGTCTTATTTTAAAATCATATAGAACATACGATGAGCATGGTAGAGCTTCGCCATATCGTCCGTTTGTGGGGGATTTGATCTAATGTAATGTATGACGGTGTGACAGTTCAACAAATAAGCTTCAACCACCAATCCATACCTTGATTTTTGTTCTCAACGCATTATTTCAGGTCCGCACAATATATATGTGTTCCAAATTCTATCGAGCAACATGTTGTTCGTGTACTCGAAGTCCTTCCTTTGTCGCATGACCTTTACTCCGGATAGGTAACTCCTGACTATCCGACGGGCTCACAGTCCTTTGACTACCGACTATTTGATGGACCCATAGTCCACGTGGTCGGGAATGCCTTCTATCCATCAAGATGTTGCTACCCGAATATAAGTCATAACCGACTATGGTCGAGCTTCCTCTTACGCAGGGCCTTTATTGCGGATGAATGGGTATCAACCTCACAGTTGGCTTTGGTTAGACTCGACCTCCATTGCAATTTATACTTTTATTAATTATTTTTTATATTTATTATTTTCATGGAGCGACTCAGTGGCCCATGTAGTAGTGCAACATTGTAACAATATCGTTCATCTTCCATGTGGTAGTGGCTCAATGGGCCAAGTGACAGTAGTGAGGTCAAAGGCTAGTCGGGTAGGCCTTATCCATCCATGCACATAGTTTTGTTATTTTTGGGCCTGACCCCCGACCTCCAACCTAGTCGGGGTTGGTCCCTTCATTGGTACATCAACCTGTTTGAGCTCGACGCAGTCCCGACCTCAATTAAATTTAAAATATTAATATATAATAGTTTGAAATATATATATATATATATATATATATATGGCGTGACAGCAAGTCAGTGGTGCATGTCACAGTATAGCATTGTAACAACATCATTTATCTTCCATGTGGCAATGGCTCATTGGGTCAGGCGACAATAGTCAGCTCAAAGGCCAGTCGGGATCGGCCTTATCCATTAGAATGCAGACCCTCGAACTATAATAGTTTGAGAAATATATATATATATACCACGTGGCAGCGAGTCAGTGGCGCACATGGCATTATAACATTGTAACGAAACCATTTATCTTTCATGTGGTGGCGGCTCAGTGAGCTAGGTGATAGTAGTCAGCTCAAAGGCTAATCATGGTTGGCCCTATCTATCAGTGCACCCATTTTTGTTATTTTGGGCCCAAACCTTGACCTCCAACTTAGTCCGGGTTGGTCTCCTTCATTGGTATTGTAAGCTTCTTCACCTGAGTGCAGTGGTGACCCCGACTAAATTTAAAATATTAATATATAATAGTTTGAAAAAAAATAAAAATAAAAATTATATATATATATACCATGTGGAATCTTTTTAGTGGCCCAGGTTATAGTATAGCATTTTAACATCGCCATTCATCTCCCACGTGGCAGCAAATCAGTGGCCCAGGTGGCAGTAGTCATCTCAAAGGCCATTCAGAGTCAACCCTATCCATTTGCATGCACATTTTTTTTATATCTAGGCCTGACCCTCGACCTCTGACATAGTCGGGGTCAGTCCCCTTCATTAGTACGTCTTTCTACTTTTTGGGGGAGCAATCCCGACCCTGAGTAAATTTAAAATATTAATATATAATACAAGATCGTTCGTCTCCCACGTGGCAGTGGCTTAGTGGCCCAAGTGGCAGTAGTCATCTCAAAGGCCAGACAAAGTCAACCTTATCCATTTGCACACACAACTTTGTTGTTTCTAGACCTGACCCCGAACCTCCAACCTAATCGAGGTCAGTCCCCTTCATTGTTACATCATTCTGCTTAACTAAGTTGCAGTCTTGACCCCAACTAAGTTTAAAATATTTCTTTTTTTAAGTCGAAAAGTTTATATTAATCAAAAGGCATCTACAAGGATGTCCAAATGCATATGGTCTCACCCTAACTAGGTTTATTGACCAATGCGATAACCATACAACATGAAAAAAGTAAAATTTCCAGCTAAGAGATCCAAAGCCTGAGAGGCCTAACATTCCAGAAGACTAGAAGAACAATAAACACACCAGTGAGCATAATCAATGATCGGGGGTAATTGAGGCATCATTGTCTGACCTAGTACCTGGGGGAGGCAGGTGGGTGATACATGCAGTTGACATGGTTCTCAAAGTGAGCAAGCCAGGTTTCTAATTTTTCAACCTTTTCTGTCAGTAGGTTCTACCCGTGCCAAACCACTAACACCCTTTCATGAACATGGCATTGGAAGTACTAAAGCGACTAAATTTAATATATATATATATATATATATATATATATATATATATATATATATATATATATATATATATATATACTAACATTCCAAAAGACTAAAAGAACAAGAAACACACCAGTGAGCATAATCAGTCGTCGGAGGTAATTGAGGTAGGGTTGTCCGACTCAGTACCTAGAGGAGGCAGAGGGTGATACATGCATTTGACATGGTTCTTAAAGTGAGGAAGCCATGTTTCCAATTTTTCAACCTTTTCTGTCAATAGGTTTTGCTTGCGCCAGACCACTACCACCCTTTCAGGAACATGGCATTGGAAGTACTTAAGTGACTAAATTTAAAATATTACTATATATATTGCAATTTATATTATTATTTATTATATTTATATTCATTTTTTAAAATAAATTAATTATTTTGTATGCTAATTTGTAATCTTCCCATAAATAATAAATTCTCCAAAATCATTAATTAACATTTTCAATATTTTTTTTGGGAAACAATTAAATATCATTCTAACAACATGGCCTACCTTTGCATGCCCCATCATCCTCCACGTGGCAGCTTTTTTAGTGGCCCAGGTGGCAGTAGTCAACTCAAAGGCCAGTCAAAGTTGGACCTATCCATTCGCGAGCCCAATTTTTTTATTTCTAGGCCCGACCCCTAACCTCTAACCTAGTTGGCATTGGTCCCCTTACTTGGTATATCAACCTGCTTGACCCACAACATGTCCCAACCCCTAACCTCTAACCTAGTCGACATTGGTCCCCTTACTTGGTACATCAACCTGCTTGACCCATGACATGTCCCGACCCTTACTACCTTCTGACCCCTGATGCTTTGCTTGTCTGCTTGTCTTGGGAAATTTGCCTGCAATTATGTCACTACTTCTTCTGCCGCACAGCAATAGGGTGATTCCTATGCATCTAATCCGGAGTTACCATGGCTAAGTCATCATAAGGATGGATGGATAGTGTTATCTGATTAGAACTATTGTTACACAGCAATTTGTCACCGTCCCTGCTACCCCTCTCCCGCACCTTGGAGGACTCATTCTGGGACCTATGAGAAGTGACATGGCCTACAAACACTTGCATTACATTCCTCTAAACATGAGCTTTATTTGCCCTGAAGACATCTCTTGCTGAAAAACCATAAAAATAGCTCTTTTTACATTGGTGCAGTTCCATAGTGTAGCCCTCGCACCAAGGGGGCAAATCCTCCAAAGAGGGCATGCCAGTTGGTGCTCTGTCATAGAGTCACACCCGCGCCAACCATAATCAGAGTTGTTTTTTAACAAATAAACGGCAGAAGTTTCGTCCTAACAAATTCCTGGACTGCTATCTATCTTGAGTTGGGTGGTTCGGCTATGGATTTCCATAGAGAGGAAGTTTTTTGCCACCTCTCATGGAAGCTTCCTTGATGATATGGCCAATCCCATGATTATTGGCTATGATCGCAACTCCCCTTCCTCCATCTATAAAAGCTTGTCCATTTTCCTTTGTAAGCTAGTTCCAGAGATTCAGAATTGCCAAATTTCCAAGAGCTTCATGCTGCAAGAGCCTTCTTGATTCCCATAAGGCCAAATCCAAGCAAGGAGATTGTTGTCCAAGATCCAAACAGTGAGGCTTGTCCTTATTCCCGACAGGTTTTGCGAGACATGTGCTGCTGACTACCCGCCAAAGGAGAATCCAGCATCAGAACAATGGTTGTACTCCCCTTTGATTAATTATTAATGAACGACTATTGGTTATGGTTCCACTCTTGTTATTATTTGTGATGATGATGAGTTATGTCCTTTTTGACTGACATATAGTTGCATATGCTAGATTTTATGCTTGTGTTTGTGTCGTTTCTTGTATGTGCAGGTGTCCATTCACGGAGATCGTGAGGATTGTGATCTGCCGGAGCAAAGGAATGGGAGCACCACCTCTCCTACAAACAATAGCGTTGGAATCCAGGTAGGCCTTCATCGATGGTCTGTTAATTTGCAATTAGGAACTTGCGCTATAGTGTTTGATGATTGTTGCTAGACCCGGTCTGGGCTAGTAGGGATCGCCTCTATCCGCAGAGGGGATTTACCTCCTCAACAACTATAAGGCTTGATTCTTTCCTATCTTTTTCACACTATGTGACTCTCTACATGATCTAAATGACCACTTTGTTAGATCTTGGATCCAATGGATTTTATTAGGGCTTGATTTTTAATTATTCACTCTACCCATCTAGCATGTATTTAGCTATGGTTTGGCTACAATGGTTTTATAATTGATTGGACCTTTGCCAACATCCTGCCAAAGCCACAACGACTCACCACAACGCCCACTGGTGCTATCCATCCAAATATTAAGACAAGGCCATTGTTTATGATCCCATGAGTTTCTCAAAGAATATAAAATGCCACAAGAAGATAGGCATTCGGCAAGGGGATGGGGGAAATTTGTTCAAGGTTCAACTACTAGCATGAGTTCTATGGATAGGTGTGCATTGGGAAAGTTCTCGACTTGTAAACATTTTTCGCTTGGGGATAGGGAGTTCCAGGCATGTCTGCGCAAACAATCTTTAATTAACCCCCAACTAAGATCTTGGTGACTCCTGAAGGGCGTCCAACTTAGGCAATACGCTACTTCATTAATTCAATTTTGACATATTGCGTAAGCTAAGGCTTCTGGCCACACGAACTTCAACAACAGTGCAATACAAATCAATTCGTCTACTTAGGTTGTGCCCTATTCAAAGGAGTACATTCCACAACAGGGTAGATACAAAATCCCTCATGTAAAGTTACAACTTAAGAGCTAAGAAATAATAATTCTGTTAGTATTGCTAATGCGCCATCACATTTTGTGATACAGGATTGTGACCCTCGTGAGCTCATAGATTCGGTCAACAGTCTGTCAACAATGTAACCTATTAACTGCAACAAAAAAGATATGTTAATTTTTTATATTTAGCCTCTTTTTTTCCTACTTAAGGCTATAAATATAGGCAATAATAACTTTACAAATATTAATTGAGTATGATTTGGATGAAAACACAAACTAAAATGGCATTGAGAGAGGTAGAAGCTAAATGGAAGCGGTATAAATTCCATTTTAAGGTTGATGATTTTCATTTGGCTTTCTACTAATTATGCTTGGTTTGTATTAATTACACACTGCACCTTAATCATGAAGGAATTATTAATTATTCTTACAAAATCCCATGAAAAATTAATATAACAGGACCTCTCTATTACTCGTGCTTTAATACTTGCATTTTGTTTTTGTTTAGTGTTTCCATGTGGTGAAAACATAAATATTTAATCGATATCAATGGTAGCAAACTTATTAATGCACAATCTCAAGCAAAAATTATTTGAGGATACTCCCACTCTAACAGGGATAACAAGCAATAATGGCCCAAGCACAATTTCCCAAAACAAGTGAGGGGTTGAGACTTTTTTCCATTCAACGAGTTATTTCACTTGCGATTCCCAACTCCCAATTAGGCACGAGAACTCAAGGAGCAAAGTGCGGAGGGCATTATGTGTACCCTACTTATGAGATTTTAAAAGTTCCAAAATTTATGAAACAACTATCAATTTCATTATCATGTTTTCAATTAATTGAAAAAACAAAGAGGAATAAAGAAATAAACAAACCACTTTCAGATACTAAATATATTTTTAACTAATGAAAAAAACATTGTAATTTTAGTGTAATGAAGAAAACATTATAATTTTACAGATTCATATTTTCACTTATTTTATATGACAAAAAAATTATTATTGAGGAATACTCACAAAAATTCATAATAATATAATTACAATAATAATAATGACCAAATATAGATTTTTTTTAAATCTTGATTATACAGCGATGTTCACTAAATTTTACGCAATCCTATGCATTGAATGAAATTACTTACAACTTTAATAGTTGATAAAAAAAAAGCATGCCATTGCCAAAAAAATCAAATTGCAAGTTTCCAAATCGTTTCTGCGGTGAATACTTCAGATAGCACTTCAACTTTGTCAATAGTTTTCATGAGTTGAGAACACCTCAAGGAGCTCACAAAAAGAATTTTCAAAGAACAAGAACTTTGGGAAATTTGCTACAGTTGAATCTATATCGTGCAAAGACAATGTCATTAAGGTATATGACTCTCTCAGCTTGTATTTTTTCAACTACAACAGGTCGATTGGTTTTCTGGTTTGCTTTTAAAGTTGAAAAGGTGCTCACTTTTTAGTTGATCATTTTTTCGTCATTTTCACCCCTTTTTTGTCTTTATGGTTCGATGTTTGCTGTGAAGAATGTGTCTATGTGAAATTTCATCATTTTGCTTCACAGCTATGGAATGTTCTCCATTGTGAGCAACAAACTAAGAAGACACTAACAATTTTGTCAAAAATATATTTGGTGACCTTAAAATATTGTTCATCATGTTCAAAATCTAAAGGGATAAATTAAACATAAATATTAATTTGGCATTCTGAACAACCTTTTCTTGTTTTATAATAATTATAATGATATGTCATTGGATTAGTCGGGATATTGTGTCGTATGAAAGCCTTTTTTCATTTTCTAATTGGCTTTATTCAAGTTGATAAGTTGTTCCTTTAAAGCATTGTGCTTGAAATTTAGTCTTCCTGGGTTTCATGTAAATTTCCCCTCACATTTTGCAATTTCCCACATTTTACATACTTCTTCACACATGCCATTACAAACAAACTGATAAAGAGTTTTATAATTCCATATAAACAATAACCCATTGGTCTCTGTTAGGAAACTAGCTCACAAAAAGATAGAAAAGATAGATCAACGCCTTAGAATTCAGCGTCTTTGAGGGGGCAATCTCCTTTACATTACAGAAATGAACAATTCTTAGATGATACAAATGACTAAACCTTCCTTCTATATATAGGAGTCTAAGGGTCACAATATAATCAAGCCGACCTAACAGTAATAACATAAGGGCACAACAATAACAATAAGGGATAAAATGACAATAGTAATGGGGGAATCACTAGTATTATAGGGACCTAAAATGACCCTCTCCTTCCAAAAAGCGTTGTTCTCAATGCTTGAGTAGTTTTGGATGCTTCTGGATAAAATTCTCATCCTCCCATGTGGAATCTTCAGCGGATAAGTTCTTCCACTTGATGAGATACTCCGAATTAATCAATTTCGTAGCTATCAAGTTCTTATTTCTATCACTGCTTCTGGTTCCAATATGATTTTTCCTTCCTCATCAAGTTCTGGCAATATTGTTTGAACTTGGAGCTTGTCACCTATAACCTTCTTTAAACATGAAACATGAAAAATTGGGTGCACTCGGGAAGCTGCAGGAAGCTCCAATTTCTATGCCATAGTACAAATCTTTTTCAACACCTTGTACGGACCATAATACTTTGGTGATAATTTATTATCTTTCTAGCTTGCTTGAGGGACATTTGTTTATATGGTTGTAGCCATAGGAATACCCAGTCACCTACATCAAAACTTCTTTCGTTGCGATGTTGATCTGCCTGTTGTTTCATTCTATTCTGCACCAACGTGAGGTTATCCTTTAAGAGTTGGAGAACTTGTTGTTGATGCTTGATGTGATGTTCCACTACTTGAATGTTAATTTTCTCTTAAACATGATGTGATGGATGGTGGATGATATCCATAAAGTGCCATAAATGAGGTCATTTTCGCTGGAGTATGGAAGGAAGTGTTATACCACCATTCCTCCAGAGGCAACCATTTGACCCATTGTGTTTGTTTATTAGATACAAAGCAATGAAGATATCCTTCCAAACATTTGTTTACTATCTCAGTTTGCCCATCAGATTGAGGATGATAAGATCAACTATGAGCTAACTGAGTACCGAGACAAGAAAATAATTTTGTCCAAAAATTTCCAGTGAAAATGGCATCTCTGCCACTTACAATAATCTTTGGGTTTCCATGTAGATTTTGAATTGTTTCCATAAATTCAGTAGAAACTGTACTAGCTTTAAATAGATGCGATAATGCACAAAAGTGTGCATACTTGGTAAGTCTGTCAACTACCACCGTGATGACACTCTTTCCTTCAGACTTGGGTAAACCTGTGATAAAATCCATTGAAACCTCCTCCCAACGTTGGCTTGGAATGGATAAAGGTTGTAATAGACCTGGGGTCTTAATTGTTTCAACTTTATTTTGTTGGCAAACCAAACATTCCACCACAAACTTTTGAATATCTGATTTAGGCCATTCCCAAAAAAACATTTCCTTCTTAACCCTGGGTAAGCTTTTTAAAAAAATCGTTGAGTGCCCTCCTAAGGCAAAGTGATGCAGATTCCATCAAGATTATTTGTTTGAGTTAGATACTCTTACATAGGTTAATAAGAGATCTTTGTACCATAACAATCATTTTTTCCAGCTAAATGTATCGAGTGTACTAGGGATCTTGTTGTAAATTTTAATGAGTGCCATCTTCTTCATCATTCTTTCAATTCTCCTTGCTTCCGTTTATCCGAATCTGTTGGATAATAGAAATGGCGCACAACAATGCTTCACATCCTCATCCTTTCTTGAGAGTGCATCTGCCACCACATTTTGCTTCCCTTTTTTGTAGATGATTTCAAAGTCATAACCCAACATCTTTGTGACCCACTTTTGTTGCTCTTCCAAGGATAATCTTTGTTCTAAAAAGTATTTAAGGCTATCATGATCCGTTTTTACCTTGAAGTGTCTTCCCATTAGGTAGGGTCGCCTTTTCTTAAGTGCATGGAGTATTGCCAACATTTCCTTCTCATAAATAGCTTTGTGTAAAAACTTTCCTTTGATTGGACGACTTTCGAAAGCAATGGGTCTTTCATATTGCATTAAAAAAACACCAATTCCATTTCTTGAAGCATCACATTCCATAATAAAGGTTTTTGAGAAGTCTAGCGTAGCTAAGACCGGTGCTTGGCACATTTCCTCTTTAAGATGTTCGACGACCTTTGTTGCTTCTGGAGTCCATGAAAATGCATCTTTCTTCAATAAAGTTGTTAGAGGTGTTGCTATTCTCCCATAATTCGTAACAAACTTGTGATAATACCCTGTCAACCCGAGAAATACTCGCATATGCTTTATGGATGTGGGGATTTTCCATTCCTTAATGGCTTTAATTTTTCTAGGGTCTACTTTAACACCTTCATGAGATACAATATGACC
>APFE031545372.1:9664-44759 GCA_000404065.3 Pinus taeda | reverse complement strand
AATTCCAGCCAAAATCACCTAAGGCTTAACCGAGGATGACATAAGGACACAAGGGCCTGGTTAAACTATTGGGAGATCTATGAGAACGATGCTTTGCAAAACATAAATAACATTAAAGATATTGTTACTTCTAAGTTCAAAGAAAAATTATGGAGTGAGAAAGGTTTAGCGTCTAAAAGAAAATTAAGTTATTATAAGAAGGTCATCAACCCCACCCTTGAAGATCAAAAGTATCTCTCTATAATTTTGGGTTATAGTGATAATCTAGGTTCAATCTTAATTTTTTTGTTTTTAAAAATTTTAGATGCTTTATTATAAGTAAAAATATATGAAGATTTCATTAAATAGTTAGGAAATTTATGATATGTAAAGTTTTTGGTTTTATTTTGCATGTTGAATATAATTTTGGGTTATAGTGATAATCTGGGTTCAATCTTAATTTTAACTTAAATCATTTCCCTAAATTAGGAATTTTTATGCTTAAAAAAACATTTGTTTTCATTTTTTATATATAATTTTGACCTTTTTATAATTTGGTGAAGTGGCAAAATAAGAAGAAACATTAAAATATTGTAGTTGAGGAAGGAACATCATATAAGACACTTCCTTCTCTGACCACTACTATTAAATGAAATTTAAAACATTGCGGTAAGTTTAATTGTTATATCATCCCATCACATTTGCAGAGCACATAACTTGATTGCCCATGGTATTTCAAAGAATGGGCTCATGGAAGATTTGAATGGACGTAATGAATATTGATGTTGTTTACCTAAAGAACTTTTTACATTTTGCTTGAAATTAGAGGAGGCATAATTTATTATAATTATTTTTTTAGCATTTTAAATTTCTAGGTTCAAGGGAAGTGTTGAGATTTGAGATGATCTAAGACGAAGTAAAAAAATATGAAGATTATTTATATATATATATATTATTATAGATTTTAAATATATTTTTGGGTTATAACGTTAGTTTAGGTTTATTTAAATTTTAGTCTAAATTATTTTAATAAATTATGGATTTCTATAGTTTTTTTTGAGAAATGTTTATTTTTTATTTTATATATTAATTTGTTTTTTTTGTATAAATAAATGTTTAATGTTTAATTTTTAGGATCGGGTGAATTGTGAGTATTTTGTAAATATGTAAATATTAAAATTATAAAAAGCTAAAATAAGAAGACATATTGGAACTTGGAAGTTGAAAAGAAAGGTAACAAGATTATTGTCTGTATATGTGAGTTTGATTAATGGAAAATGATTCAAGCTTTTGGAATTGCCTCACTTGGCTTGACATTGTATCAGACCCAAGTTGAAGCACTTATTCCCCTTCAGTGTCATTCGTCTCTATCATCTCCTCAGCCTGCCAAATTTGTTGGCTTGAGCATTTCATCTCTCCACTACTACAACTATCTTTGTTTTCTGTAGTGTTACTTGCCACCTTGCCAGTGGCCCTCCCTCCATTTTGAATCTTGACACTCTTCATTAACCTCCTTGATATTCATTATGGCCCATGTCCTCGTGCCTATCTATACAATAATGTCATTTGTTGTATTTTTTTCAAGCCTCATCAGTTTGATTCAAGCATGTGTTTTATATTCTTTCACTATTCCGCGCTCAACTATTTTCCAAATGTGTTGAGACCAAGATATTGGTGTTGTGTGTGAGCACCAACAAATAGATTGATGAGGAAAAAATTGTAATTATGTTGCTTCTCATTGAAACAGCATAGCACCATAATGGTGGTCGAGCAGAAATGTTATTGTGTACCTTGAATATCGTCATTACTAACCAATATGTCTCTTTGTCTCTCTTGCACATAGTATCATTCAATTGAATGTGTGTTATTCTTATCCATCTCATTAAGAAAATTACAAGAAACATAATCGTAGAGAAATTTTATGACTTGAACGATCATTGTCCCTTGCCATTAGTGGCCAACCTATGAATTATTTTTAATTTATAGGTTGCACTGCTTTATTCTTTATTTTCAAGATCTAGACAGGTGATACGCAAACCTTGGAAAACCAAAGTAGAAACAATGGTTTAACCTTTGAGTATTTGTGTATCATTCTGTTTTCAGTTTCTTGATGTAAAAAATATCCTTTTTGATGTTGAATGTGTAGTGTAAATCTATAGGAATTGATTGTAAATGTAAATGGACAATATTGGGGTTTGGAAACTTGAACGCTTGAGTAGGAATCTCATTTATTTTGGCAACTCAACAACACTGACATATAGTAGTTTGCATTATTTACTGGCTTGAACTTTCTTTAAATATGCATTCTCTCTCCATTATTGAAGTGGTACCAACTGGAAAGGACAACTATTGAGAATGGTCCAAAAGTAATAGACATACACTCATTTTTAGTGACTTATGGAAAGGCATTAGTGAAGGAGAGGAGGAAAACACACCTACCATGCCCACATTAGATAAGGATCTAGCCATTTAGGAAAACAAGAACAAAAAATCATAAGCCCTTTGTTTCTATAAGTAAAGAGGTGAGTCATCATATTACTTAAACTAAAAATTCTTATAGTGCATTAAACAAGTTAAACGATATATGTCTCACACTCATAATTTGAAGTCATTTAGTTGATGGCCAAACACTTCAACCTTGAGTTGAAATATGATGACCCCCTGGCCCTACCATTTGAAATTAAAGCCATCATACATGTTGTAGATGCTACTTGAGATAACATGGAAATTCCTCTCACAACCTTTGTCCATGCCCTCTACCCTAGATACTCTCATTATATTGAATACATATAAGTTAGTGTGAAAATAAAGTCCATTACTTTTTAACACCTTGGTGGAGAGGTTTATAGAATAGAAAAAGAAGATGAAACTCGGTCTCCTAAAGAAGCAATGTTCCTTCCTTAGAAAGGGAAGAATCAACCACATTATTCTCCTAAAACATGTGGTAGCAGTAGGGGACATGAAAGAAAAAAATTAAGTGGAAAATGGGTAAACACCAATAAGGAAAAAGATCTAATATTCACTACATTCATTGTGACAATGATGGACATGATGCATCAACAAGAAAAATCCCCTAAGAGAGAATCAAAGACAATTGAAACTAGAAATAAGACAAAGTTAAACCATTAGATGTAGCTAAAGTTAAATCACTTGAATCTACTCATTATATTGTTGCTTATTGCAATATTGGAGAAATTGAAGATTTATTTCATACCTCATTTGCTTCTTAGAGAGATGCATGGCCATTGGACACAGGTATAACCTGCCATATAACCATTTAGATAGAATTCTTTAAATACTTCAGTGAAAATGTAGATGGAGTAGTGTGTTCTTGAATTTTCGATAATAATGCATAGTAGAAACTGATCTTTTGTTCTTATAATTAATTTACAGTGATTTGTAATTCAGTTTTCTTATCTCAAATATATCATTAAGTAATTACATAGAAAATATAACAGTAATGCAATGAAAATAGTAGGATCTTAAAGAGATAGCCAAGCATAATAGAGACAACAAATTAACCCTAGGAAAACCCATTCTTGGGAAAAAACCAACAATTTTTGTTTAAGGGAGAAATTGTTCTTCAACAATATTGACAAATCAAAGAAAATTTTAGAAATCTATGGCACAAATCCAAGTCCAAGATACTAGTCAAACCTGGTCAAATACTAGCTAGTCAATGCTGGTCAAGCCTCCAAAAATCAGAGAAATTAGTGCTACTCAACATTTGTCAACAATCTAAAATGTTCTGGACAATTTTTTACAGGTCTCGGGTGGCCTCTTAAATAACACAAAATGCAGAATATATGGCTGGAACACCTCCCCCAAAATCATGCAAAGGATCTCCCAACATGGCAGGCAGGATTATTTCATAGCAATGGCTTGTTGGACCAGTCCCTCTTAATTCTCACTTCACTCCAGGAAGACCCAATGCTACGACAGCTAGAAACATAAGTGCAGGAATTGCAGCAAGCTTATGATGATGATTGGGGAACCACGCAGATGGTCACACTCACCGATCATTTGGCCAAGATAAGGGAGGCCCAATATTTGAAGGAACGAGTGGATGTTGCATGACAGAAAGAAGCAGGGCTTAAAGCACGCATCCATCCTTGGCTCGAGGAAGCGTTCACGGTCACTGCCACCATAGAGAGCAAGCTTACCCAGATGCAGGACACATATGCGAAAAGCCAAGCAGATGCCGCTAACAATGATGCATCAAAACGTTGCACACATTTGATATAGCAAACAATGGAGGAATGTGTGGCCAACATCTGTGAAGCACTGAAGTTGTTGGATGATCTCCAAGCAAAGATTGCTACGTCAGCCAAGTGACTTGGGACAAGTCATGATGATTGTGTTGGTGGCCTGTTGGACAGCGGATCCCCCGCGTAATGGTTTTGGGGCTTAAAGCCCATAGTTTTGGGTATTATATTGTAAAATCTCTGCGAAGTGCACAGAGCGTGAGTTGCAATAAGTCAATTCAAAGGGTAGTCCGCCCGAAAATAAGGTAAAATAACAGAAAATGAGTTGGCCTACCCATGGTCCGTGAACCATGAGAATGTATAAATAAAGTAAAGCTCTAGGTGTAGAAGATAGTTTTAGAGGGGGATTAAGGAGACCTATAGTGCATGGGTTTTTGACTACGGTAGTTGCTCTAAGTCGGTAAGTTTGAGTCAAGGGTTGTAATAGGAGATAGAGGCTCTGTAGCTGTGTGCGTGGAGGCCTGGTAGAGTCTGCAGTTGTGTGCGTGGACCCCTGCAACTATGTGCATAGGGAAGGAAGCGGATTGTAACTGGATAAAGGCATTAATAAAGATAAGTTGATTCTGAAATATCGTGTATCTATTCTAGATTCTGGTTTATGCATCTATTCCTGATTTACGATTACGTGCATGTATGTTTATGTTAAAGAATCATTGAAAGAGATGTACCTTCATAAGTAACAAAAGATCTATAATAATATTAAGCACAGAAAAAGGGTAAATTGTGTTTGCGGTTGACTAAGGTAGTTGCCCTGAGAAGACAGCTACACGGGAGCCACACAGCTCATAGGATCACTCTGTGCAAACCCAGACCACATCAAGACATCCCTAGGTTGTGGAAACCTAGTTCTAGCACCCTCCCATGCTACCTCATGTGAGACTTCAGTCCGCGCTCCAAGGACCATTGCCGAAAGGGCCGATAGTGTCAAGATTTGTTTGGCTGAACATTTCTGAACTTGGGTCAGGCCCCATTAAGCCAACACCAAGGATAAAAAAACATCTGAATGTAATTTTCATGTCAAAAGTATTTCTGGCCCAAGCAGTATCAATCTATCCATGAAGGTAAACATTTCCTGCATAATATCTGAGGCCAAGTGTAATTGACCCATGCAAGTATCTCAATATGTGGTTGGAGGCTCTCCAATGTGAGTGGTGGGGTTCGGTCATAAATTGACTCAGAGCATTTATTGCATAGCATATATATGGACAGGTGTTCACAAGGAACATCAGAGCTTCAATCAGTTGTCTATACTGAGATGGATTTCTAAGTCTAGTCCTGCAACATCTCCACATAATTTCTTGAAATTTATTTCCACAAGAGTGGTCATGGATTTACATTCAGTGATTTCAAATCTTTCCAGTAACTTTACAATGTATTTCCCTTGCGAGAGAAAAATTTCACTAGACTTTTGCCACACTTCAAGGCCCAAAAAGTAGTGCATAAGAACAAGGTATTTCTTTTCAAACTCAAAGGCTAGCTTCCTCTGACATTCGATCATCATAAGCTCACTAACTATAAAAAATATATCATCAACATGCAAAACCAAAATCAATGGCATACCTTGGATTACCTTGAAGTAGAGGTTGGGATCATCATTGCTTCTTGTGAATCCCAACTATACTAAGCAATTGTCAATACACTCATACCATGCTCAGGGAGCTTGCTTCAAACCATACAATTCCTTCTTCAACCTGCACACATGTGTTTTCCAGTTTTCCACTTCAACTCCTTGTGGTTTTTCAACATATGCCTCTTCCTGTAACATGCCATGGAGGAAGGCGGTCTTTACATCCATCTGATGAGGGCTCCATCCCTCGCTTGCACCAAGGGAAAATATAGAGCAGATGGTTGTATATCGAGCTACATGAGAAAATATGTCATCATAATCTTCTCCCTCTTTCTAAGAGAAGCCATGAGCCACAAACCTTGATTTATATTTCTTGATGCTACCATCATTTCCATGCTTGATTTTAAACAACCATTTCAAAGTCACAACAGACTTCCCTTTTGGTCTAGGTACAATATCCTAGACAACATTTTTCATTATTGATTCATATTCTTTAGCCATAGAATCCTTCCAAACTTGTTCTTTTGTTTCTTCTTCGAATGAGGATGGTTCAGCATTAATCATAGTACTCATTGTAGCAACATGTCCTTGATACCTACATGCTTGTTTCCTTTCTTTGAATCATCTACGGATGGGGACATTCCTTTCAATAACCTATAAAGTGTTGTAGAGCCATGGTGATCTCTTTTTAGAGGTAGGATCACTCAAAGGAGGATCTAACAGATCCATAGGCTCTATGGGATCATCAACCATATCACGCTGAGGTGGAGTTGGACCATCTAGAATGTCATAGTCATCATTCTCTTCCTTGGGAGGAGGAAGTGGAGAAATATCTCTTGCTTTTCCAAGAGCTGCATCTTCATCAAATGTTATGTCCCTACTAATTTAAACCTTTCTCTAACCAGGAATATAAATTCTATAAGCTTTAGAATTATCACAATAACCCACAAATGTACATTTTCTACTAGTAGCCTCACATTTGTTTCTTTTGTCTTTGGGCACATCAAATATTATTGGGCATCCAAATACATGAAAATGGTTGATATTAGGTTTCATAGCTGTGAATATTTCTTCAGGAGTTTTGTTTTTCAACGCTTGATGAGGCACCCTATTTTGAACATATACCGCAGTATATGTAGCTTCAGCCCAAAGGAATTTTGGCATCTTTTGAACATGGAACATAGCATGGGAAGCTTCTAATATAGATATGTTCTTTCTTTCGGTGAGACCGTTCTGTTCAGCAGTATATGGCACAATCATTTCCTTTTTTATTCCATCTTTCTTGTAGAATGCTATGGATTTTCTTGACATGTATTCTCCTCCATTGTTGAACCTGAAGACTCTGATTCTCTTACCTGATTGATTTTCGATCAATGCCTTGAATTCCTTGAAAGTTTCGAAGGCTTCATCCTTGTGTTTAAGATAATATATCCATGTCTTTCTTGAGAAGTTGTCAATGAAGGTAATGTAGTAGAGATGACCACCAATAGAATGCACAGGCATCAGACCGCATATATCAGAATGAATGAGATGAAGAATGTCATAAGTTTTGTTCTTACTCAAGGGAAATGGTCCCCTTGCTTTCTTTCCACTTGCACAACCTGGTAGACTCCATCATGTTGAGCCTGAACATTGGGAATACCAGAGACCAATTTCTTCAATTTTGGAAGTGCATCATAGTGAAGATGAGCCATTCTACGGTGCCATAATTTGCTCAAGTAATTTGTATTATGAGCCAATTCAAGGAGAGCTCTTCCTATGACCCTGTAGAGTCCTTTAATTAAGGCATCTTGCATAAATTAATGAGTAGGCTAAGATAGAATTTTACCTTTGATTAAGGAAACCCTCATCCCTTTGTATTCCAATGCAGATATAGATACCATATTCTTCATTAATCTTGGTACATACATGACATCAGGCAATAGAACAAATTCCCCAGAATTTAGCTGAAACTTGATGAACCGAAAACCTTTCACGGGATGAGTAGATTTGTCTCCAAGAATTATCCTTAACTTAGTCTCCTCTCTAGCAAATCAGAGAGGACTTATTTATAACCAAAGAAATGATGAGTGGCCCCACTATTGACTAGCCATCTATCCCACAAATCCGATGGAGAAGAACTAGTAAGCGTAGAAATGAGAATGTATTCATATTTATTTGTAGTGTTACTTTCATACCTGGGTGCCCTTTGTTTCTTTTGAGGAGGATAATGTTCTTCACGATTGATTGAGGAGTCTCTTCTTCTTCTCTCATCTCTTATGTCACAATTCTTTCTTTGATAATATTTTCTTCCTTTGTTAGTGTAGTTGTAGCATGATCTCTTTCCGTTCTTAGGACAATCTCGTGCATAATTACATTTATTGTGACAATTGAAGCATTCAATATGACATGTCGATCT
Organism: Pinus taeda; assembly: GCA_000404065.3. Lineage (NCBI taxonomy): Eukaryota > Viridiplantae > Streptophyta > Pinopsida > Pinales > Pinaceae > Pinus > Pinus taeda. The sequence goes on along the minus strand of APFE031545372.1, from coordinate 36,550 downwards.
GTCATTTCATTTTGATTTTTGAAAGAAGGGCTTCTTTGAAGAACTTCCACTTTTCTTCTTCCTTTTTCCATGAGTGATGTACGTTGTAGGTTCACCTTCTTCATGCTTTTTAATTCTTCCTCTTGCTATCAATCTGCATTGTTATTGAGTAATTTTTCCCACGATCTCATCATATGTCAGAAGAACATTGTTGTTTCGATGGTAGTAATGAAGGTTTCCAAAATTGAAGGGAGACCTCTAAGAGTCACTATTATTAGTTCCCTGTCAGGTATATTTTCTCCAACCCTCTGCAATTGATCTCTAAGATGAGAGATCCTCATTATGTAATATTGAACAATTTATCCTTTGTTCATCTGGACTTCCTTGAGTTGATCTTTCAAGGTAATGATCTCATTTAGGTTATTGACTTCATACATGCTAGTTATCTTGTCATACATATCTTTGGACTTTCTTAAATTCCCAACATAAGAAAGTAAATGATCATGTAAACCATCAAATATATTGTTCTTTTCTTTAGACTCACCTTTCTTGTATGTTCTTGAGTGTAGCGGAAGCATCTTCTGAAGGCTCAGGTATACTTCCTTGAATATATTCTAGCACATCATAGTTGTCAGCTATGATCTCCAATTCCGACTTTCCATGAAACAAAGTTTGATGCATCACCTATCTTTTCGTTTTCCTTGAAGGTAGAGGACGACATCTTGACTTTGAGTCAGGCGATCTACTTTTTGAAGAAGAGGGCTTCAAGACTTGTCTTGTCTCGGGCTTCACATTCACTGTAGCTTTGATTCCATGTTAAATTTTCAAATTGTTCAATGTTGTATCAATTACTTTAGCCCAATTTATCCTTTTTATTAACAGTGCATCCAATTATTAGCAGTATAATCAATCATAAACGTAACTAAAGAATGAACAATAGGAATAGTGATAGAGAAGACAATAGCACACAACCATAAGAGACAATAGATTGGTCCAAGACCAGGGAAAAACCCCACAAGGGGGAAACCCTTTCAGATATTATTCTTCTTTAGTAGATCGTCATAAAAAGTTACAATAGTGAGTATAATGAGCCCAATACATATAATCAACAACAAGTAACAATAAACGAGATCTACAAATCTACATATCTATTATAACAAAAGAGATACTTAGATCTACCAATCTACAACAGAGAAACCTATATCTACAGATCATTAATGTAGAGATGTCAAAACTCCAAATCTAAAATGGGTTGCTATCATCAACATTGTCTGTGTGCAATGGAAAACTTTAGGGTCGCACTCACGAAGACAATGTGGGCGACTGTAACAACAAAATCACTTCCAGGAGGTCTCTGTGATTGCGACTATGGATTTGAACAACAAATATCCAAAGTCACTACCTTGTGGAGCTCTCCAAGCGACCAATCAAGGAAAATTTGCGCTCAGTAGTGTTATCCGTCATCAAATGCTAAAAATTTTGCTCAAAATTCAAAGTTGTTGGATCAATGTGGAATCTAAACGACCACATAGTTCTCATCATTCTGAATCAGGGACAACTCATTTCACGTGAAACGGACTCTGTATGCTCCCAAAAACATTATTTGTCTATTTTCCAAAACAGGGGAATTTGGCAAAAATTTTGACAGCGCAGTGAGCAGTCCGTATTGATGACGTGGCAAGCTAATTGGGCCTACTGACTGGGCATGGTTGAATGTGCTCCATCGGGTCAATCATGTCTCGCCATTTTTTCAAATATCATTGGCACTGATTTGGGAAATTTCATTTGTGGGTTGGTGGCCAACCACAGGCTGCCACATGGCCCAATTAAGGGCTGCCACGTGGCAGCATGGGGTTCACCAAAAACTTATTAAGGGCCAAATGGACTGGGTGGGTGTTGAACACCATACCCCCGTCCAAAAAAAAATTCCAACTACCATTGCGCCACTATGTTTCTTATTATATTATGTCATGCCAATTATATTTAAACTTCAAGTTTTGTGCCATTCGGAAAAGGGGCCAACCCCTCGGTGCGTGCAACACAAAAAAACCATGGATGAAGTCGAGAGGGGACCCGCTTGGTAGGGATGGGCCATTGGCCTTAACCCCAGGCATGTGACCCCCCCTATGGCCTAGATTTTCGGAAATAAGGCCTCATTGGGAATTTAATTGCTTTGAAAAATTCGCCCGAAATTTGGCGGAAAATTTGTAGGATGGTGTTGGATTTTGGGGAAATTGAGGTGCTATTGGTAAGAATACTTGGGGAAAATTTGTAGGATGTTGGGGAAAATTTGTAGGATGGTGCTGGATTTTGGGGAAATTGAGGTGTGATTGGTAAGAAGACTTGGGGAAAACATAACTTCTTCAATTTTTGACCAATTTGGGAGCTAGACGAGGCTAAACAAACATTTTTGGGCATTTTGGAGCCATTGGAGTAGGTTTCAAAGATGTTTGAGCATTTTAAATGTATGTAATTTCACTTTTGAGAATAATTGATGAGAGCCAAGCCATTGGAAGTTGGACCATGGAGACGTAGCCCAGGTAGGGTGAACTTCTTCATCATGTGTTGTTTTGATACTATTTTTGTGATGTTCATGTATGTTATATGGTGTTGTTTAGTGTTTTTTTTTATGTTAATTTGTTCATAAAATTTACATCAAAAACACATCAAAAACTCATGGTTAACTTGAAATTTAAATCATAAATCCTCAAGCGCTTTTTTATTATTCTGAATTGGAATTTAGCACAACAAACACTAACTTTCCCATTCAGATCAAGTTTGGTATCAAAGCTCTTGGTTTTCTTTGTGCAAGGAGGATTTAAATGCTTGCAAGTGAATGTGATGCTTACAAGGTTGAAGCTCAAGAGAGGGGAAGGAAATATTTTGGTTGAAGGTCCTAAAGTTGGGACAAGGAGAAGGAGAGAACGATTTCCACAGTCTCCACTGCCTGTTCTACCTCAAATTGTAGTTGAAGCTTCAGTAAGCATGTCACATGAAGGAGAGCCTACAAATATGTCAGAGGATGAGAAGGTTTTTAGGAAGGCTTTCTTTGACATGACAAAGATGGTGAAAGTCCTTTATGAAGAGAGGAATACAAGACTGCAAGGTGAAAGCTCCAAGCCTCCAAAAGGAGAAGGTTCTTCAAGAGTAGGAGGTAATGGAAATGAAGGGAAACCTCCACCATCTCCACCATCATCTTCATCTTCATATTCACAGGCATATTCATCACCTTCCACTAGTACAACCCTTACTCATACTCATCAACATACCTCAAAATCATTTGGTAAAACACCCTTGTTAAAACTTGATATTAAGTTTGAGCTTCCTATGTATAATGGTGAAGTGAATGAAAAGAAGCTTGACAATTGGGCTTGTCAATTGATTTCTATTGTAGAATTCAAAACCTTCAAGATGATGACACAAAGATTCAACTAGCTTCCTTGACAGTAGAGGGTGCAGCACTAGTATTGTGGGAAGCCAAGAAACAAGAAGAGATGATAAAACATGGTAAGATCTCAATCTCTTGGTTTAATTTCATTGTTGCAATTAAAATGTGGTTTTACCCTCTAGCATATATGCAGAAAGACATCATGAATTGGCAAAAAATTAGACAACTTAAAGGTCAAAATATGCAAGATTACACCCAAGAATTTAGAAGAAGGTCTCTAATGTTAGGTGTAGATTTGCAATCATAAGACACATTCTTGAAGTATATAAGGGGTTTACAAAGCTACTGTAGTGTACCTAGGGGGGATATTATAGGTTACAAAGGGAGGTACCCAAGGGAAGAATGTAATAATGGGATGGGCCATAGTAATAAATAAGGTGGTTAACTCGTATCATGTAAGGGACCACAAGTAGTTAGTAATAATGTAATGGCCCCATGGTATTAGATAGATGGTATTGAGGGAACCATGGTAATGACACATGGTATTGTATGTATGAGGCCTATATAGAGGCTAGAGACTCCACAAGCCATATGCCTATTCATACAATAATCCTTCACATCCAACAGGCATATGGGTTGTGGAGTCTCTAGCCTCTATATAGGCCTCATACATACAATACCATGGGTCATTACCATGGTTCCTCAATACCATCTATCTAATACCATGGGCCCATTACATTATTACTAACTACTTGTGGTCCCTTACATGATACGAGTTAACCACCTTATTTATTACTATGGCCCATCCCATTATTACATTATTCCCTTGGGTACCTCCCATTGTACCCCATATTACCCCCCCTAGGTACACTATAGCTACCTAAGGGATACTATCCTTATGTTTAATCCCACTAGTCTAGATGAGGTTTGTGTGCAAGCCACCCATCTAGAAGCAAGAGGGAAAAATATTCCAGAAATGGGTAGCAAAAATCCATTTAAGGGTAAAGGAAAAGAAGAGGGTTTCAAAGGGAAAGGAAAGAAAACTGAATCCATTAAGAAGGAAGGAGACAAACTAACATGCAAAAATTGTTCCAAGGAGGGTCACAATGAAGCTCATTGTTGGAAGTTTCATCCTAAGATGAAAGGAAAAAAAATCAACAACAAGGGAAAGAAAAAGACAGTTGCAACCATTCAATGGGATTTGGGATCTGATTCAGGTGATGAAACTAAAATCACAACCATGGGGATGAAAGGTAAGGACTCCATTGCTATCACTAGTACTTCAAATTTACACAATGATACTCCAAATGAAGAGAAGAGGATATAAATTTTCCACATAAGGGTAATCTAAAAACATAGAAAATTTGATACTCTTTTTGATAGTGGCTCTCAAGCGAATCTCATATCTGAAAACATTGTCAAAATTTTAATCTTGGAAACCATTCCACATCATAAGCCATATCCATTCGGATGGGTATGTGACAATGCACAATTGCAAGTAACTAGAAAGTGTAGACTAAAATTTGACATTATTGCAAATTTCATAGATGAAGTGGAACCTGATGTTGTTCCATTAGACATATGTGGTATAGTTTTGGGCAGCCCAGATCTCTATAACAGAAAAGATATCTTCCATAGACATGAAAAAAAATACCATTTATTCAAATATGGAGTAGAATACATTGTAAGATCCCATAGAAAGAAATTAAATCTTTCTCTTGTAAATGCAGGGCATATGAAAAGACTAGTGAATTCTAGCAAGAATTTTGTGCTTCTAATGATCAAACCCAAGAATGATATTGATAATGAAGCTTTTCGATGTTGTGACTCAAGATTGAAATCTAAATTGGTTGATGTTGTTAACCAATATGATGAGATGTTTCAGGAACCGAAAGGATTGCCTCCCAAGAGAAGAATCCAACATGAAATAGAGCTGCAGTAAGATTTTCCTCTTCCTAACATTGGCATGTATAGGATGTCAGTGATGGAAAGTGCAAAAATTAAAAATAAAATTCAAGATTTGTTGGATAAAGGGATCATTAGGTCAAGTCCTTTGCCATGTGGGTCACCTGTTGTTTTGGTACCAAAGAAGGATGGAACATGGCACATGTGTGTGGACTTTCATGCATTGAACAAGATTACGGTAAATAACCGTTACCCATTGCCTAGAATAGATGATTTACTTGATCAATTGAAAGATGAAAAGTAATTTACTAAGTTGGAATGAAGGAGTGGCTACCATCGATTTAGAATTATTGGAGACATTTGGAAGACATCATTCAAGACAAAACAAGGTTTGTTTGAATTGATAGTTGTGCCTTTTGGTTTATGTAATGCTCCTACTACCTTCGTGCATGTGATGAATGATGTGTTGAGGTCATTTATTAATGAGTTTGTTATAGTATACTTAGATGACATCTTAATTTTCAATAAATATCATGATGAAGATTTCATGCATGTGATAAAAGTACTTGATGTCTTAAAGAAAGAACAATTGTATTTAAAGATGTCAAAGTGTGAGTTTAGACAAACTTCTTTAGTTTACTTGGGTCATGTTGTTGGAGGAGGTGAGTTGAAAATAGATCCCTCCAAGGTTGATGTCATTTTTAATTGGCACGTCCCAAGAAAGTTACTGACGTAAGAAGTTTTTTGGGAGCATCCCAATATTGGAGGAAATTCATTGCTAGCATTTCTTCTATAGTGGCTCCTTTTCATGCATTGACTAGTGTGAAAATGGTTTTTCAGTGCCAAGAGGAAAACAGTAAAAGGCCTTTGATGGATTGAAGGAAAAGATCAGTTCAGCCCTTGTAGGTTTTAACCCCATACAAAAATTACTTGCATACAAATTCTAAAACACAGAAAATAAACAATGCGAGATCATAACACATAAAACACATATACACAGATATTTTCCCCTGGATCCCAAAACCGGGACAACCAGCTTGATTTTTCATCTTGTTCCTTTTAATGTTATAATACATATTTATACATGCCGAAGCATCCAATACCATGGATTGAAAACCATCGTGTCCAATACCATGGACCGAAAAGCATCGCATCCAATACCATGGACCGAAAAACCATCGTGTCCAAAAAACATGTGCCAAAATCATGCACAAAACCATAGTTGGGTTTGCCCAACCTAACATAGGGTCCAAAATCAAAATTTTCTAGGGCACTGTCCCGAACCCCATAAAGTGGGGTTATGAGTACCCCTCAAACCCCTTGTTAACTACGTGGAAAGAATATAACACAACCCAACATTCTCCCACTTGTTGTTTTCTTTCCACAAGGGGCCACAAGAGAGCTTAGTCATTTTCCTAGCCTTGAAATGCCCATTTTCTCTCTACACCAAGAGAACTTCTCAGAGCTCACAGATTTTGTCAATGCATCTGTAGTATTCTTCAAAGTGTCCACCTTTACCAGCAACACCTTTTTATCTTCTATCATATCCCTCACAAAGTGATACTGAACATCAATGTGCTTTGTATTTGAATGGTATGCGGGGTTCTTTTCCAAGAAAATTGCACTTTGGCTATCACAGTCTATCCTTATAGCTCCTTGTACTAACCCCATACTTGAACACAATCTCTGCAACTAAATTGCTTCCTTGATTGCATGAGTGGCTGCCATGTATTCTGCCTCTGTAGTTAATAGTGCCACTATAGATTGTTTCTTACTCATCCAACTAACTGCACCTCCAAATAGGTTAAACACATACCCACTTGTATATCTTCTCTGATCTAGATCTCCAGCTCAGTATACATCAACAAAGCCATGAATATCCAACACTCTGTCCAATCCTGGTCTTCCTTGGTAGCACAGACCATAATCACTAGTGCCACGCAAATACCTGAAAAACCGCTTCACTATTGTCCAATGCTCCTTTCTAGTTTTGACATAAACCTGCTCAATACTCCCACTGCATGTGCAATGTTTGGTCTAGTACAGACCATTGCATACATCAGGTTACCTACTACACTTGCATATGGAACACGGGACATGTCCTCTTCCTCTTCTTGTGTCTTGGGACATTGTTCAGCAGATAACCTCACACCTATAGGAATAGGAACCTTCATCGGTTTATTATCCTGCATATTAAACCTCTGTAATATTATCTCAACATACTTCCTTTGTAGTGGCATGATCCGGATTATCCACAGTTTTTTGGATAATTCGGATCATGCCACTGCAAAAAACTTCCACATAAGCCTAAAATCTAACATACTTCCTTTGGTTTAACTAGAGCTTCCTCTTTTCCCAATCTCTTTTAATTTCCATGCCCAAAATATAGTTTGCAGCACCAATATCTTTTGTGTCGAATTTGGAGGACAATGGGGTCTTCAAATCCTAGATAATTTCTTTGTCATTTCCAACCAACAACATATCATCCACATACAAGACCAGATAAATAACATAGTCACCAGTTAATATAAAATACACACAGTGATATGCTTTGCTTCTAGTGAAGCAAGTCCCCATATAAATGTATCAAATTTCTGATACCACATCCTTGGTGACTGTTTTAACCCATACAGAGACTTCTTTAACTTGCATACTGGTTATTTCTTACCCTTCACCGCAAAGCCTTCAGGTTGCTTCATGTAGATTTCCTCTTCCAAATCCCCGTGAAGAAATGTTGCCTTCACATCCATCTGTTCTACCTCAAAATCAAAAGAAGTAGCAACAGATAAAAGTAATCTAATAGAAGTTACCTTGGCAACAGGAGAAAAAATATCACCAAAAATCAATTCCCGGCAGCTGGGAATAACCTTTTGCTACCAACCGAGCTTTGTATTTCTCCACCTTCCCTTCTGCATTTGTCTTCTTCTTGAACACCCATTTGCTGCCAATGGGTTTCCTTCCAGCCGGCAACTCCACCAGATCCCAAGCATCATTTTGTGCAAAGATGCCATTTCATCAACCATGGCCTCTTTCCAGAGTTTTCCATCCTCTTAATCTACTGCTTCCTTCACAATTCTGGGATCATCGTCAATAATAGATAAAGAAAAATTTGAACAAAAAGCAGATGGACTATACCTTTCAAGCTACCTTCTTTCTCGAACTGATCTTCTCACAGCCGGAGTTTGTGGCTCTTCATCTTCTGATTCCTCCTTTACTGTAGATTTTGATTCTTCCTCCTTTAGCTCAAACTCTATCTTCTTGAGTTCCTTTGGTTTAACTTCATGTTTAATACTATCTTTCACCTCTCTGAACACCACATCTTGGATGTACACTACCTTCCTTGTTACTGGGTTCCAAAGCTTATAACCCTTTAAACCATCCTTATACCCAATAAAGATGCACTTTTTAGATTTACTATCCAACTTGGTTCATTTCTCCTTTGGAACATGTACATATGCATCACATCCAAATACTCTCAGATTTCAAAAAGAGGGTTTCTTACCAGTCCATACCTCTTGTGGAATCTTATCATCCAACACTGATGAAGGTGACCTGTTGACCAGGTAACATGCAGTATCCACTGCCTTTGCCCAGAATTCTTGTCCTAACCCAACACCACTGAGCACGCTTCTTGCCCTTTCCATCAACGTCTTATTCATTCTTTCTGCGAATCCATTTTTCTGAGGTGTATATGGATTAGTCTTCTGCCGTACTATACCACACTTCTTACAGAATTCTTCAAATTCCTTACTGCAAAACTCTCCACCGTTATCTGTCCTCAACACCTTTATCTTCTTCTCTATCCGGTTTTCCACCAGAGCCTTGAATTCCTTAAACTTGTCAAAGACTTTAGATCTATCCTTAAGGAAATATATCCATGTATTCCTTGAGAAGTCATCTATAAATGATACATAGTAAACAGACTTACCTAGTGATGGAACCTTCACAGGTCCAAACACATCACTATGCACAAGTTCTAATATCTGTTTTGCCCTCTTACTACCAGAGGGGAAACTCACCCGATTCTACTTCCCATATACACAATTTTCATAGAAATCAAAATCCAGAGAGCTATTACTCATACCTTCTACCATACCTTTACCATGAAGTATTTGAAGGCCCTTTTCTCCAATATGTCCAAGCCTTTGATGCCATAGCATGGTCTTCTCGCCAGAGACCACTAGATTTTCTGCTCCACTTTCACGAACCATAGAACTATTGCACCCATCAATAATAGTGTTGCCTTGCATCTTGTACAAAGTTCCAATCTGAACTCCTTGCATCAATACCAGTGCTCCCCGAACCATCTTACAGGTTTCCTTCTTGAACATTGTTTTTACACCTACATCGTCTAGCTTGCTAACATAAATCAGATTTTTGGCTAATGCAGAAATATGTAGAACACCTGGAAGCATTCTAACCCTTCCACCTTGCAACTTCAACTTTACTTTTCCACGACCAACGATTCTAGCCTTCCTGTCATCCCCCAAGAAGACATCACCACCATCATATTTCTCATCCTCGCAAAACTACTCTCTATGGGGAGTGAAGTGAAAGGATGCACTTGAGTCAATCAACCATGCATCATGATCTACATGTGTACTTGAAGAAGCCAAGTACACATCCCCACCTTCATTTGAGGTTGTTTTCGCCTCTACAGAAGGAGCCTCAACAGATCCCTTTCCTTTGTCAGGAGCTTTAGATTTACAGTCCCTTTTGTAGTGCCCTTCCTTTCCACATTTCCAACACACCACCTTTACAAGTTTTCCTGGAGATTTAGATCTCCCTTTAGATTTAGATCTCCCACTCGATGACTTATTTTTTTTTTTGTTCTAGGTCCACCCTCGTACAGACAAGGCATCACCATTTTGGCTCTCCATATTTTTCTGTCTCATCTCCTCCATCAGCAAGGATGAGACTATTTCACCAAAATGTAAGGCAATTGCATTGCTACCTATTGCAATAACCAGACTATCCCACGAATCTGGTAGAGAACACAACAAATTGATGCACTTATCTTCATTTGAAATTTTAATATCAACAGATGCTAACTGACCTTACCACGTATTAACATGCATTCAGATGGCTTTGTTCACCAGTCTCCATTCTTTCATCCTTCAGGTTATTACAAAAACTTTTTTCCGTAGGAACAATTTATTCACTAGAGACTTAGATTAGTACAAAGTCCCTAACTTGTCCCACAAAGCCTTCATCGTAGCTTCCCCTGATACATTCATCAATACTGAATTTGAGACACACAATCATATTGTGCTCTTTGCCTTCTGTTCCAACTTCTTCCATTCTTCATCGGACACTCCCGTTGGTTTAGTACCCGGATCTACTACAATCCACTGGTCTTTATCCACCAACAGATCCTCCATCTTGAGTTTCCACAACTCAAAACTCTGACCATTAAATTTCTCGATCTCTATCTTTCCACTGCTTGCCATCTTCTTTCACCACCAAAATCGATCTCGGAGATCTCCCACTGAACAGGGTCTACCACAATCCCAAGAAAAACCCCTCAACAACAAAGGCATCCCCTTGAAGCCAAAACGACTCTAATACCAAATGTACGTTTTAACCCCGTACAGAAATTACCTGCATATGAATTCTAAAACACAGAAAATAAACAATGCGAGATCATAACACATAAAACACAAATACACAGAGATTTTCCCCTGGATCCCAAAACTGGGACTACTAGCTTGATTTTTCATTATGTTCCTTTCTATGTTACAATACATATTTATACATGTTGAAGCATCCAATACCATGGACCGAAAACTATCGCGTCCAATACCATGGACCGAAAAACCATTGCGTCCAATACCATGGACTGAAAACCATCACGTCAAAAAAACATGTGCGAAAATCATGTACAAAACCATAGGTGGGTCTGCCCAACCTAACATAGGGACCCCATAAAGTGGGGTTACGAGTGCCCTTCAAACCCCCTGTTAACTACATGGAAAGAATATAACACAACCCAACAAGCATTAATTGTAATGTTTCTTGCAAATTATGTTTAAATACTTCATTCGGTCGAAGTATTGAGGGTTGGTTCCTGATCATTGTAAATCTTTGTATCAAGCGTTGTACCTTTTCCACACTGCTAGAGCATCACTAATAAAAAGACTCTTCACAGGATACTTGTGTTGCGATATACGGGTGATGTTTTTCTTAGTGTAATTGTGTATCAATTATTATTCACTGTATGTTTATCATCTGAAAACTAATTGTAAAACAAGAGATGTGAAAAATATCATATGTTTTTGAGCAGCTTATTTGGACTACATTTATAATCTGTATGTTTTCTTCTAAAGTCTGATTGAGAAATTCTTAAATTCTTTTCAATCACTACTGAATTACACCTTTTCTACATTACATAATTCAAATTAAAGATACAATAAATGTAACTCGCTTGCCCTGTGATTACTCTTTTGAACTTTTGATTTAGCATCCAGCTTTATTTTACTCCATAGCCCAAAGTAAAGAAAGTAATTTAATCAGATCAACAGACCAAACCAATCAAACAAATTCAAACAAACAACCAAGAATAATCATAACTAACCTAAACTCAACTTAAAAACCAAGCTATATCTTAGAGAGAGATCCCTCTCTAAGTTTAGGAGGGCTAGATCCTAAACTCAAAAGTGGTTTTGATGTTGTCCAATATATTTACTCCCTCAACCTAAAAAATATGTAATGATAACACCATAGACAAAACATATGAAAGGAAGCTTACCTCTAAATCTTCCTGTACCCACTTGGAGTTTCTTTACGAAGTTTTCTTCTTCTTCTTCTTCTTCTTATACATAACTTGATTATTACTTCTCTTTTCCTTTTTCAGTAGCTTTCACTAGTACAAAATGGATAATTAGTTACTAAAAAAATGACTAAAATTTGCATATAAATGACCATTTTTCAGTCGCTAACTAGTAGTAACTAATTTACGATATCTTATAATGCAACCAACTTTCAGTCATTTTTAGCTTAGTCATTAATTGATTGTCTCAATTTTATCATCTAGTAGTATGTTTAGTCATTGATTTAGTCATTAATTTCCACAATTAATGACCAAATATACAACAAAATATATTATTATATGATCATCTGTAAAATCAATTAATGATCAAACAAATATGATCAAAATGTTGATCGTATTATAAGATATTGTAAATTAGATACTAATAGTCATATATCTACAAATTTTAGTCATCATTTGAAACTAATTAATGACCAAAGAAATATGCCTAGATTTTGATCATGTTATAAGATACTCTAAATTAGCTATTAATAGTCATATATATGCAAAATTTAGTCGTCATTTGTAATCACAAATTTATCATTTCTAGTAGTCATTTATATTTTTTTGGTAGTTTAATATTCATTATATAAATGACTAATTTAGTAGTTTATATTCATTTCATTTACTTTCATTAATAATCATTATAAATGACTAATTTGATCATATATTCATTTTATTTATCCTCGACATTAATCAATATAAACTAATGATTTAGTAGTTCTAGATTGATTTTATGTGTTCATTATTAATCAACATAAATTAATTAGTATGATTTTGCGATTAAATTAAAAAAAAATGTCAGACAATGTGCATGCTCATCTAATATGAAATCGCAATGTTACATATGTTAATTACAATACTAAACAATATCAAGTGCAACTATAAATACTTTCAACCACATAAATCATATTATATGAAATTTCAAGTATTATCATATGAGTTTCTAACTTAATATTGGTTGGACTACAATTTACACATGAAACGTTGTTTCATCACTTCAAAACATTATCATTGTGTTGTCAAAGCATTGTAGGTGAATTCACCAACTCTGAAGACTTGACCATCAGTCTCTATATGTGTGTCTTATGTGGGATAGCGACTCTAAGGTTATCACTATACCATTTCTTTTATCTCTCTCTTTTTCCATTTGTCACTTCAATATTATTGTTCTCCTCTTTCATCAATTTATGCTTCTTACCATCAATATTGAGTTCCTTTTCTGAAAACAAAAGAACAATCAATGCAGAGTGTAAGACATGAAAGATGACTAATACTAGAATATAAACTAAAGTATACTATAAAGGATTTATATGACATATACCTAAACATCAGAAATGTCAAAGCCACTTTTCCCCATAAAAGCAAGAAACTCCAAGAAGTTTTCTTCATTTGGGCGACAATGACCACTACATAGCCAAATGACCTATATAAAGAAAGCAAATAAAACGTCACCATAGAAAAGAACACCTTAGTAACTTAATATTCAACCTTCATGGAAAGCTTAGGCACGATCGTGCCAACTAAGTTACATGCTAAAAAGCTAAAGTTGTAGATAACTTGTGAAAATAAATAATCTAAGGCGTTATGTTTAATCCTTGTTGTTTCATTCGCAACAAAATTTAACTCTATAATGCATGAACTTGGTCAAGTATATAAACAACACATGCTAAAATAACAACATGAAAGTAAACTTTTATAATAGCCATGAATTGTTTTTAACACAAAACAGTTAAAAGGATTTCAATCAATATCGTGTAATACTAATTTCATCTTCAAGCTTTGGTTGTTGTTTAAATGGACATGACACCAAGTATTTTCAATTTCATAGTTAAAAGACAAACAAACAAAAAAATTATTCAAAATACAATCAAACAAAAGAGAGAGGATATCATGGAATGGATATTGCAATTATAAAAAAATTGTTTACCTATCCATCAATGTCTTGTATGGCATTCCTAAAGCATTTTCTTGCTCAAAATAACCATGAGGTGAAAGAATCATATCAAAGACATGCTCTGCATTATCTCCCCTTCATTTTTCCAATCACATTTCTTGTAACCTACCCACACTAGAGTCAAGTAACACTCAAATGAAGCCATTGACAATTGTTTTTATATTTTATATCTATAAAATTTGAATTTGATCTGTTTCAGGAACATATTAATCCACATTTAAAACCTTCCTATCATGACAAGGTATCAATCAAGTAGAAAATCAGAAACATCGAGCTCAATGAGGTCCTCAAACAATTTCTACAATATCAATATTTTTCTTCTTGTGATATCTTAGGTAGAAAAAAGAACATGCTTGCAAAATAAAAATCCATATGTTACTTATGTTCAAACTCTGTATATGGTGTATTCTTAGGAATCTTTTTAAGATGTTCCTTTGTCTTTACCAACTAGACTGTAGCTTGGTTAAACTATATATCCTTTCATTCAACATCAATTTCTACAAGATAAATGTCACACATTATTCTTCTCCATTTCGCAACATGCTACATATGATAAATTAAAAGTCACAAAAAACCAAGAGCAAACCCTTTGCTAACCAAAACAAGCAAACAAATAGTGCCTCTAATAAAATTTGACACCTCATAAATTACTTTGCCACGTGCTTAGGCTAAAGGTGAGATTATTTGAATCATCTTTAGGTCATATTCAATGGGATATTCATATTTTTACCCTGATGTCAATTTGGTGTTAAAAGCAATATATAAATCCATGTTATTATCAGTGAAATTCGAGTATACTTCAGAAAAATAGTGGCATTGCAAGGTCGTGGAGAGAGAAACATTTTGATAATAGGTGAGACTACATAGTGTTGAAACATCAATCCATAACTTCAAAGCTGACATGTGTGGGATGCCAAATGCAAAAATACTACAAATAATTCATGTAATTATAATGCAATAAGGTAGCTTATTTACGCCCTCATTGTTGTATAATGTATATATTTCCTGTGCAAAAATCAACCTAATATAAGCACTGATAATTTGTTATTTGCAAATAATTTCAATGTTTCCATTCAATTTAAAGAGAAACTAATCTATGGAAATTTCTTTTTCTTACTTTCCACATCCCTAGCATGTTTTTCATTAATCTTAGAACTTTTTCTTCATTTAATTTGACATTTAGTTTCATGTTGAGCCATGCTATCCACGTAAAGCGACATTAGTGAAAATATTTTAACCATAATCAATACCCTTACAACTTTCAATGGAATTCCTTAGCAATCCTGTAGTTAAATATCCTAATCCAAAAGAGTAGAGTTGGGAAAAGATCTCTGGAATCCCTGGAGTATTTGGTGATCTAGTCATTGGGACAGACTTCTTTCACTAAGGGGTGATGGTTGTATATTTGAACAATATGTCAATGGTTGGGGGAGATTCTAAAACCTAATCCCAATGCCCATTTTAAGTCACATTTTGTTGAATTTTTTGTTAACTATATGGATAAGGTACAAACTACAGTGATTCTTTCACCTAATGGTTATTTTGAGCAAGAAAATGGGAATGCAAGACAAGACATTTATATGAAAAATTTAGTCATTTTTTAGTAACTAATTATCCTCTTCCTTAAACGATGGAAATCCCTTTTCAACCATCATAGAAATGGCAGCCTCATCAGGTGGATGACCTGTAAAATGTTGACCTATGCTTCTAGGAATACCATTTCAGTTTCCTTTAACATCACCTATGACAGTGTATTCATGGGTAATAATGGAAACAACATAGGTAATCAAACATGGATTGTAATGAAAAAGCATTGGATTGATCTAGATAGATAAAACAACATTGAGAACTTGAGACTATAGGGTATGGAAAAAAATGTTTGGATCCCTTGGAGTAGTGATAGAGCCTCCAACAACTAGTTGCACTAACCGCTATGATGTAGAGGAAACAATTAATAGTAAAGAAGAATTCACAAGGTACTCCAAAATCCTGCAATAGATTTATAGTGTCTCTAACAACAAAGGTGCATAGTCTAGCTTGTCATTTTCAATACCTTAATCATTTCTTGTTTCCACTCCTTGTTGTGACATAATGGTACTATACATGGTAAATGACCCATTGCTTCAAAATTAGTCAAAATATTTTTAATTGTACCATGAGAATAAAACAATTCACCATTTCTATATTGCACATTTCCTTTCATTTGTCATATATAACTGTTGTCATGGAATCCACAACCTTCCCCAAGTAGAGACACTTTGACAAAAGTGATGACTCAAACTCATATGAGCTATAATTCTCATCCACATCAAGAATATCATGAAAATATTTGGTAAGAAAAACAACCACACTCTTGGCCACTACACTAAGCAATCCTCTATCATCACGACGTCAATTGGGTAGTACCAAAAACTTCACAAGATTCACATATAATGATTTCATTTTAGACTCAACAATATTCATAGTCTCAAAGTATATGAGATGAAGTGACTTCCGTTTAATTTTTTGGGCTTGAGATGTCAACCTCTGATGTATCTTCTTGTCTGCCAAGATGACCAAGACGCATTCTTGAAATCCCTTTGATACCATGGTCACTTCTTTTATGGTGATGACTTCTTGTTTGTATAATAGAAAGATATTCAGGTTCAATGGACTAATCAAAATCAGGTCCATTCCTCATAGACATTGGGTTCATTTACAAAACAACAAAAACTATGTTAGTGGCACTACCAGCTTTTGTACCTACTACATTTGGTGCCAAATTCTAGTTGTAGGTGCTTGTTCAACCTCTTTCTTTGCATCTACTTTTGAATTACTAACAATAGATATCTGCAAAACTATTTCTTTGTACACCATCCCTACATCCTTCAGTATCTGCATCCCCAGAACCAATTTTAGGTATCATTGTTGTTGTTCTTTTTAGTATATGTGTTGGAAAGGATAAACACCATATAGACTTGAAAGGCATCTCAAAATTCTCATGTGTTGTGCTACCTCAATATCTTCCATCTTTTTTCCAACCAACAAATCCATGAATTCAATTATAGGTTTCATGTCTTCTCTTAGAGTAGTACAAACAACCCTTGTGAGAGGAGATGTGTGCTATGGTGAAATATTATTAAATGCAACAACAATATGTTGGACACTTACAAATGATAATGGCAAGAGGGGTAAACAAAATAGTTTCAACATGACCTCTATACCCTTTTTCTTAGCAAAATCCCCCATATGTATCTATGTTATCCAAATTATTCTCTAAATGACGTGTAGCATTGCTTATACAATCTAGAAAAAGGATTCTATGTTTGCACACAAATTTTCAGCAGAAGTATCAACCCCCCAGCTCAGATGTTTCCCTCGATGATTCATCAGCATCTACTCAACTAACTATTTTCTGTTCTAAATCAGTTTTGATAGGAACATGCATAAAAGAGTTGGCATATTCTTGCAGCAGGGAAGACACTTCATCACCATATCCAATTTTTGCAATAGTATTTAATATTTCAATCAATACATCCACCCCAAGACCCATCAAAGAAGCAGAATGTCAAATAAGCTCATCCAAGGCAGATGATAAGGACCCATGAGTGTCACCTGCCAAAGCCAGTAAGTAGGTTTTTTATGTAAAAAAATTCACAAAACATCTTAGAGAACCACAATATATAATAGCTTGAATACCAATTTTATCAAGGCACGAAGCATCCAAACATTGTGGTATACAAATTACTACATCTATAGAAGGTAGGACACCAACCATGATGGCATCCAAAAATGGATAAGGTAGAGCAACAATATCTAGAACAAAATAGGAGGTTGGATCTTTGTTAATAATATCTCTCATCCCTGTAGTTTCAAGTGAAAATACCCCACCACTAAAGTCATTTTATCTTCTGAATATAGTGCACTCGCAAAATGGCAAAGAACTCTCTTTAGATCCATATAGGTGAAAAATTTGTCTGGGTAACAGACATCACTCATACCAACTTGCTTGCCAAACATAAATTCTAGGGATCCATGAGTTTCGAAATGCAAGACATCATCAACCTTAAATATTTTATCAAAAAATGAGTAATAAGAAGAAAATCCATGGTGTGGACTTGCTGATTTTGTGAAAATAAGCCTCATTGGATCGCCTTCATATCTGAAATTTGGTTTCACTCCAATGAAAACATTGCTAATTGTTTTCCATATACAAGCATGTTCTACCCATCATAATTAAGGTTCCCTGAAGGTTTGTCCCAGTTTTCTTCCAAAGCCTTAGCATAAAATTCTAAATTACCAATTGAAAAATATAGTCTCTTTATTTTATATGTTACTTGGAAGTAATCATCTTCTTCCTTGTTTGAAATTTTACCTTCTTCCTCGTGATTTGAATCTTCAAAGTTCATCACCTCAATCCATTGCCATGATAAAATCTTCCATTCAGTTGAAAGTTCCTCACAGTTGAAAGATGTCTCTTAGAAAGCACTTTTGGAAGGTGGCAGTTGTGTGCATGTTTCTCACAATTGTTGAATTTAAATTTCTTGACAAATGAATGATATGTTGCCTGGAAAGTACCTCACAGTTGAAAGATGTATCTTAGAAAGCACTTTTTGAAGGTGGAAGTTGAGTGCCTGTTTCTCACGATTGTTGAATTTAAAGTTCTTGACAATTAAGTGATATGTTGCCTAGAAAGTACCTCATAGTTGAAATATGTCTCTTATAAATCACTTTTGGAAGGTGGTAGCTGAGTGCATGTTTCTCATGATTTTTGAATTAAAATTTCTTGACTACTGAATTATATGTTGCCTGGAAAGTACCTCACTGTTGAAAGATGTCTCTTAGAAATCACTTTTGGAAGGTGGAAGTTGAGTACCTTTTTATCACAATTGTTGAATTTAAAGTTCTGGAAAATTGAATGATATGTTTCTTAGAAAGTACCTCACCATTGAAAGATGTCTCTTAAAAAGAAATTTTGGAAGGTGGCAATTGAGTGCCTATTTCTCACGATTGTTGAATTTAAAGTTCTTGACAACTGAATGATATGTTGCCTAGAGAATACCTCACAGTTGAAAGATGTCTCTTAAAAACCACTTTTAGAAGGTGGCTGTTGAGTGCCTATTTCTCACAATAATTTAATTTAAAGCTCTTGACAACTGAATGATATGTTGCCTGGAAAGTACCTCATAGTTGAAAGATGTCTCTTGGAAAGAAATTTTGGAAGGTGGCAGCTATGTGCCTATTTCTCACAATTGTTCAATTTAAATTTCTTGAAAATGAATGATATGTTTCCTAGAGTGTACCCCACTATTGAAATATGTCCCTTAGAAAGAACTTTTAGAAGGTGGAAACTCAGTGCTTGTTTCTTCCATTCTTGTTTTACACACTATGGACTTTTCATTTCTAGAAAGAGTGTGAAATTTATAAAGATAACATAACCTTTGAGAATAAGTTTTATTATTGTTTTGAGGCTTCTACAATTAGTGCTTTCTGAGTAGTTTTCTTCCAGATTTCTCACATCCATGATTGTTTGTATCGATGTTTCGAGCCATCCACCATGGCTCAACATCAGGATAGATTAGTAATTGCGTAGGACATATCTCATTGGACTTGATCAAATAGGGTTAATAGATGCATAGGGAATGGAAGCGACCTTGCCAAAATTGTTTTGTAATTATTTGAGTTTAATTCTAATTATATACTAATAATAAAATAGAATGATTTAAATTGAATTGAAATATTTAATTATATAATAAGGTAATTAATATTAATGGTAATATCAGTAATGCAAAATAATTTAATTATTTTAATTTAAGATTTTTTGTGTCTTAGTTAAAATGTAGATTAATATTTTTAATATTTAATTATATAAGTTTTATTTTTTCTCTACTAAGGATATTATAATATTTTTCCCCTCTATCCTATTTAAGAAATAAATACCTTTTTCTATTGTTTGAGAATTCTAGGAATAAGGAAAGCTTATGCGTCCTATAAATTCGACTCAAATCAAAACTTATGTCCCGCCCCCTTTTCTTTCAATAACAAACAAATTTTGTGGTGATTGACCTTAAAAACCTAAGAAACATTCAGGAATAAAAGATATTTTCTCCCACTATCTGCCCAAGAAAAGAACTTGTTTCTTCTACATTTTGTAAACGCTCATGAAAACTTGAACTACAACAAACCATCGATAAAGCTTTTTTGTATATAATTACTTGTGCTCATCTATGAAAAGATAATGATAAAAATATCTCCAACCTCGTCCATTTCTTCTGCCTTTTGTTGTGTCAACTTTAGGGCTATGGAAAATATGCCTTCAAATTAGTCTAGGACTATGAGTTCAACTACACATCTTTATAATATTCTTATTCTCTCTGTCTGCACGATGCATTGGTCTTGTTACCACTTGAAATGCAAGTGCATTTTTCATTTTTAGAGGCAACTTTTCAGCAACATTTCACTATCATATATGAACGTTAGAGCATGGTATGAGTCATTTGAAACTTGAGCTGTGGTGATGGAAATTCAATGTGCTTGCCTTTTGTTTTGCATGTTGAGGAATATTCACATATTTGGAGGAAAGGTTTGTTTTTGAGTTCAAATATTTAGAGGCAAGGTTTCACATGTAACATAGATCCACCTTTGGGCATGCCTATTTCTCCATTTGAAGGTGTCTTTAGGATGTATTCACAATTTTCAAGGCAAACAATACATATTTGAAGGAATTTCTCACTACTTGGGTTCATATTACATCACATGAGGTATTTATACAAATGTGAGGAATGATTTGTCATTCTTGTGGTCTTTGGGCATCATCTATAAGGAAACAAAGAGGATTTCAAAGACCACCGTTCATTAATGTTGACATGGGTGGCCTAGAAGCCCTCTCATAGTGGTCAAAGACTCTTCAAGGAAGGAATTGCCATCATTTTGAAAGACATATGAGGGTTTTTGTGGCATAATCAAGGGTCATACATAAAAATGAAGAGGAATTACCTAGTCAAGAAGATGACACTTGGCATTCACATCATGCATGGCATCAAGGATGGAGATATTTATGAGCAATGGTGTAATTAGAACATTCAAAACAACTCCTTTATGCCATATTTCCAAAGAAGAGTGGATATATTTTGATCAAGTGTCTATATTACCACCAAACCAATTCCAATAGATGTAGAGTGGCTACAACATTTCCACATTTTGGTCATAATAAATATTCCAATAAATATTGAGGGAGTTGTGTTGATGTCAAATTTTCCACCTCAAAACATTAGCCACATTTGACCATTTCTAATGGATCACTCCACATTTTTTTAGATTTATTCTTATTTTGTAAATATGAAACTACTATATGATCATTTTTGGAGAGAACCCAAGCTTAGAAGGTGATGGATGTGGCAACAAAGAATAAATCAAGCACTATTTGGTGTACCTTTACACCCTTAATGAGAAGCATCTAGCTTGAAAGAGGGTTGAAGACCTTCCTTTGTATTTTAACATAACCTTTGGGAATAAGTTATATTTTTTCTCTACTAAGGATATTTTAATAATTTTCCCCTATGTTCTATGTAAGAAATAATTACCTCTGCTATTGTTTGAGAATTCTAGGAATAAGGAAGCTTATGTGTCCTTCAAATTCGACTCAAATTAAAACTTATCTCCTGCACCATTTTCTTTCAAGAACAAACTTTTTTTGTGGTGATTGACCTCAAAAACCTCATAAAATTTTAGGAATAAAAGATATTTTCCCCTACTATCTGCCTTAAGAAAAGAAATTATTTTTTCTGCATTTTGTAAACACTCATGAAAACCTAAACTACAACAAACAATAAATAGAGATTTTTTGTATATAATTACTTGTGGTCATATATGAAAATATAGTGATAAAAATACCTCTAACCTTAGTCCATTTCTTTTTCACTTTGTTGTGTCAACCTTCAAGAATATGAAAAGTATGCCTTCAGACAAGTCTAGCTCTATGAGTTCAACTACGCATCTTTAGAATATTGTTATTTTCTCTGTTTGCATGGTGCATTGGTCTTGTTACCACCTGAATTACAAGTCCAATTTGTATTTTCAAAGGCAAATTTTCAACAGCATTGCACCAACATATATGAATGTTGTAGCATGATATGATTCGTTTGAGAGTTGAGAGGAGGTGATGAAAATTTAATGTGCTTGCCTTTTGTTTTGCATGTTGAGGGATATTCACATATTTAGAGGCATGTTTTGTTGTTGAGTTCACATATTTAGAGGAAAGGTTGCACATGTAACATAGATCCACCTTTAGGCATGCCTATTTCTCCATTTGAAGGTGTCTTTAGGATGTCTTCACAATTTTCATGGAAAAAGTTACATATTTGAAGGAATTTCTCACTACTTGGGTTCATCTTGCATCACATGAGGTATTTATACAAATGTTATGAATGACTTGTCATTCATGTGGTCTTTGGGCATCATACACAAGGAAACAAATGGTATTTCAAAGATCACCCTTCATTAATGTTGACATGGGCCACATAGTGATCAAAGACTCTTCAAGGAAGGAATTCCCATCATTTTGAAAAACATATGAGGGTTTTCGTGGAATAATCAATGGTCACACATAAAAAAATAAGAGGATTTCCCTAGCCACAAAGATGACACTTGGAATTCACATCACCCATGGCATGAAGGATGGCGACATTTGTGAGAAGTGGTCCATTTAGAACATTAAAAACAACTCATTTATTCCCTCTTTCCAAAGAAGAGAGGATATATTTTGATAGAGTGCCTAGATTACCACCAAACCAATGCTAATAGATGTAGAGTGGCTGAATTATTTCCACATTTTGGTCGTAATAAGTATTTCGATAAATATTGAGGGAGTTATGTCGATGCCAAATTTTTTGCCTCAAAACTCTAGCCACATTTCACCATTTCTAAATGAGCACTCCACATTTTTTGAGTTCTATTATTATTTTTGAAATAGTAAACTACTAGATGATCATTAACTAGGGGAATTTTGCAGTCTATAATGGGCCTCCTAAGGAAATTATAAATTAATAGTGGAAATAATAAAATAAGATTACATTACATCATCAAATTTTAGAGGGAAAAAAGAAAAACAAATCTATTTTTTCAACTCGTATTTTCAACTTATCTCCCTATGGGTTTACTCAAATTTTGAGCGGGAACACTCGTTGGATGCATAATTTGATTCCTCGTCAAAGGAATAGCCATAATTCATACTTTTGATGGACCATGTTACATGAAAAATGAGAAATACATGAAAAATATGATTGCAATCACTTTTTTTTTTTAATATCTATTTCTCATTTTTCATGTAGGAGGGTCCATTGAAAGTTTGAAACATGGGTACTATTTGGATGAGGAATTAAATTTTACATCCAACAAGTACTCCGATTGAAATTTGAGTAAAACGTTAGGGAGATAAGTTGAAAATACAAGTTGAAAAAGTAGTTTTTATTATTTTATTATTTTATAGTCTTTTTTACTTTTTTACTCCAAAAATGGTGAATAATCCCCCATGGTTGACACCATCATATTGAATCCTATTGGTTCTTATAAAGTTTATTTTGATTGTACATTTTTCTTAGGGGGCTCATTTTAGACCTCAAAATTCCTCTAATTCTTGGAGAGCACCCAAGCTAGGAATGTGATGGATGTGGCAGCAAAGAATAAATCAAGGACTATTTGGTGTACCTTTACACCCTTAATGAGAAGCACCTAGATTGAAAGAGGGTCCAAGACCTTCTTTTGTATTTTAACATAACCTTTGAGAATAAGTTTTATTTTTTCTCTACTAAGGATACTATAATTTTTTTACCCTCTATTCTATGTAAGAAATAAATACCTCTTGTATTGTTTGAGAATTCTACGAATAAGGAAAGCTTACGTGTCCTTCAAATTCAACTCAAATTAAAACTTATGTCCTGTCCCCTTTTCTTCCAACAACAAACAATTTTTGTGGAGTTTGACCTCAAAAACATTAAAAAAATTCAGGAATAAAATATATTTTCCCCTACTATCCTCCCAAGAAAAGAACTTATTTATTCTTCATTTTGTAAACACTCATGAAAACTTGAACTACAACAAACCATCGATAGATATTTTCTTTATATAATTACTTGTGCTCGTCTATGAAAAGATAATTATAAAAATACCTCCAACCTTAATCCATTTCTTTTGCCCTTTTCTGTGTCAACCTTCATGGCTATGAAAAGTATGCCTTCAGACAAGTCTAGGTCTATGAGTTTGTTATGAAACCAGCTCACAAAAAGATAGAAAAGATAGATCAATGCCTTAGAATTCAGCCTCTTCGAGGGGGAAACCTCCTTTACATTACATAAATGAACAATTCTTGGATGATTCAAATGACAAAACCTCCTTTCTATATATAGGAGTCTAAGGAGTCACAATATAACCCATCCGACCTAACAATAATAATATCAAGCCACAAAAATAACAATAGAGGGATTCTATGGGGCACCAATAATAACCAACTTGGGGACTACATTGGTACAACAATATAATAAGGAGGTTTATACTAATAAACAATAAGGGGTTACACTAGTAGTATAGGGGCCTAACAGAGTTCAACTACACATCTTTAGAATATTGCTATTCTCTCTATCTACATGGTGCATTCGTCTTGTTACCACCTGAATTGCAATTCCAATTTGTATTTTCAGAGGCAACTTTTTAGCAACATTGCGCCAGTGTATATGAACACTGGAGCATCATATGAGTCATTTGAGACTTGAGAGGTGATGATGAAAATTCAATGTGCTTGCCTTCTGTTTTTCATGTTGAGGAATAATCACATATTTGGAGGCATGTTTTATTATTGAGTTCACATATTTAGAGGCAAGGTTGCACATGTAACATAGAGCCACCTTTGGGCGTGCCTATTTCTCCATTCGAAGGTGTCTTCAGGATGTCTTTACAATTTTCAAGGCAAAAGTTACTAGTAGAAAATGGTGAAATTAGTGACTAGGTGACTGAAAAGTTAGTCACCACAACTTTCGTAAGTGAAATACTACCAAAAATTAGCAATATTAAGAGACCCAACTAAAAACGACTAACATAGATGACTTTTTTAGTCACTAGTTAAAATATACTACTAGCTAATAAGTAATACTACTAAAAATGACTAACATAAATGACTAATTTTTCATATACAAACCTTTTTTAAAGTGAAAAGAGATTTCATCCCCTCTGCCCTTGGTAAATCCAAAATTAAGATCTAAAATTAAGATAGATCCAAGCTAGTTTTATATCAACTTATGTAATTGAAAGTAAAGAATTATTATTTTAATGAAAAGTTACTTTCAAAAATATTTGTAATTTCGTCAATTTTAAAATAAAGCTAGCTTAGTTCCATCATAGCTCCGGATATATCAAGTGACAAGAGGGATCACATCCCTTGAGGTGCAAACCTATTTTTTGAGTGCAAAATTTGAGGAAAGGTTTGTACCTCGAGAGATTTGATCCGTCTTGGTGCTTGATAGATCTAGAGTTAAGATGGATCTAGGTTGGTTTCAATCATGTGCGGCCAAAGAAAATCTAACAAACATATGATTAATTTTATCAATAATATGTAAATTCATCTAATATTATTATAATCATTTTAAATATGCTAATATGTCTCAGATTAATCTATATATTTTAATTTTAAATTTGCTTAGTTGCCCCAGTTTGTTGTGATGATAATAACTTTAATGATGAAATATGATGAAATATAAATTTTGAATGTAAAGAGGCAATGTAATAGCGTTGAATGATAGAAAATGTGAATAATAAGAATATAGTCAATTACAAATAGTCTTCATTGTGGTTAATCTAAAACTATTTTCTTCTGTTATTCTTATTGTCACCCTTTTTACTTTTGTCATCTTTTCATATTTATTGTCATATTTCCATATCGATTATATTAAAAGGACAGGTTAAACCATAAACAATTTAAATCTTTAGCTCAGTCTATTGTAGTAAACAGCATTCCTTGTCTATCCTTCTCTCCAATATTAATAGGTTGAATTACTATAACACAAAAATCAATATACATTGTCAATACTTTTTTTTTTCTTACACTGAAATCAATGCACAATGTTAATCTAATCACTTTAAAATTAATGTACCATCATACATCCAATTACATCAAAACAAAAATCAACATTTACATGAAATTAATGAATCTAATGCAAGCAATTAAATAAGATTAGAAAACAACATTTACATTAAAATAATTGCATCTAATGAGATGAATCAAATAAGATTAGAAATCAACATTTACACTCAAATCAATTCATCTACTGCATGTTACAAAATTGGATTATAAACCAACATCTACATTGAAATTAATGCACCTAGTGCAAGTAAGAAAATAGGATTATAAAGCAACATCTACACTAAAATCAATGCATCTAGTGCAAGCAATCAAATAGGATTAGAAATCACCATCTACATTGAAATCAATGCATTTAGTGCAACCAATCAAATAAGATTAGAAATCACCATCTACATTGAAATCAATGCATCTAGGGCAAGAAATCATACATTATTAGAAATCAACATCTACATTGAAAATCAATGCATCTACTGAAAACATTCAAATAGGAATAGAAATCACCATCTACATTGAAATCAATGCATTTAGTGCAAGCAATCAAATAGGATTAAACATCATCTACATTGAAATTAATGCATCTAGTGAAAGAAATCAAATATCATTAGAAATCAACATCTACACTAAAATCAATGCATCTAGTGAAAGAAATCAAATTGGATTTGGAATAGAAATCACCATCTACATTGAAATCAATGTATTTAGTGCAATAAATATTCTTCCCTCCCCCCCCCCCCCCCCCC
>APFE031545371.1:1089-14947 GCA_000404065.3 Pinus taeda | reverse complement strand
AAATACATCCAAAGGGGGAATCTCTTCAATTTGCAAAACGATTTCTCCCGTTGGATCTTTAGGAATTATCTCTATTTCTTTTGTTTTGGGTAGGCCGCTGGTTTCGCCCGAAACCGGTTTCGATGTCGCTTCCTGTGTGTCGCCTTCCTTAGAAACCTCATCGTCTTTTGAGCACTCTAGGTTGCTGATAATTGTACTGAATCGCTGCCATTGCTGGAGCAAATTCGGATCAACTAATATATCATTATTATTCTTAGAGCTGCTCTCTTCTTGGGTTTTCGCCTGGGTTTCTTCTTGTCGCTGCACATTTTCCTGGGTCACCTCCTGCCTCTGGCTATGCACTTCCTCCTGCTGCTTTGATGTAGTAGGAGGTGGCGTATTATATCGCTGCTCAGACTTGCTTGACTTGGTTGTTGTCGGAACAGTTGCTAACAGGTCTAGAGGCAGAGTTTGCAACCTTTGTTCTCTAATTCTGTTAAATTCGACGAGCCCTTCATCATTATACACATTTCTGGCAAGCGACTTGACTTGATACAGCGATTCGGCCGATGCAAACAAATCCTCGAATTTGTCTTCTTTGTGCTCGACCTTGGCCAATTTGGCCTGGTCGAGCGCATTGTAAGCGATCTTCTTTGGATCATACTGCCTGCTTGGCAAAGTAGCCAGAGTGAGCAAATTCATTTTCCCAGCTTCCTTCTCTGCATGCTTGATGTCATGCAGGGTATAAATTCCAATTCGTAATGGAAAAGAGGGCCAAACATGTTTTTTAGCTCTTTTCAGGGTCTGAATAACCCCTTCAACATTGATTTGATAAGCTACTTCCCTGGCAAGTAGCTTATCAGGGATGTAAAGTGGTAGCACATGCGGCCTGGCCTGACTGCCAAAAACTCTAATGTAGGTGAATTTCTCCTCCCCAAACCAACTTGCTACAACAGTCAAATCTACCCCTGCTTGCTCATAAATCTTCGGGGCAGGCTTATTAAAAATGGAATAATGAATTGGCAACATAAAACCGTTGCAGATTTGGTACAGGTGGTGCTTATAACTAGTCTTCCATAGTTTTTGATAATATATGTGAATGGGGGGTCTTGCGACGTCCACCTCCATCCCAGCACGGGAAACTCAGAATTAAAACACAACACATCCATCACATAGGCACTGTAATAAAATGGTGGAATAACCCTCTCTGTGACACGATAGTTAGACCTGAAATCGAGGATGGCTTTGGCTAACTTGTCGGATAATATAACCGCCCAGTCCATAATTTCTCCACTACATGCTGCCTCCATTAGGGGAACCATTTCTATGGTAAAATTGGCAGAGTCATGCAATCCCCATAGCCTACACATCATAATTCTAGCATAACAGTAAGGAGAACACAGGGAGTCAACTGAGTACTTACCTGAGGTTTCATGCTTGTGTTTTGCTGGATTCTGTCTCCAGCCTCAAATTGTTTTGGAATCGGTCTCATTCTCTGCTCGAAATTTCTCCAGAAATGTAGCATTATATTTCTTTTCTTCTGCCGGTAAGTGATACATTAGCCTTAGATCGTCGGCTCGAAAAGAACCGAAAATCCTCCCGTCCGCAGTGCTAAACAATCTGTTGATAATTGGGAGCTCTTGGATTGCCCACCTTACCACATCCATGTAAGGAAGAATTTGCTCCTGGGCCGCTATTCTGTGTAGAAAGGAGTCGGCCAAGTCTTTTAAATTGGCATCAGATTTGCTGGTATTATCACATGAAATTTCTATTCCGGTCACCTTTGGCTCTTCTGCTTCAATCAAATTATAAGTCCCTTGCCAAGTGGTCCTGGCAAGTCCTAAGCATGTTGTATCTAATATAAGCCCTTTGTTCTTTCCGCTTGGATCAATGACAGCTTGCCCTGCAGATTGCGGAGCAGTGGGCATTGTAGTTTTCTTGGATTTCTTTGCCATCCCACTTAAAATTGTCTCTGTGGAAGAATCCTGCACAGAGCGAAAGATAGGCGTAACACAGACAACAATAACATGAATTGAACAGCATGAAGTATATATATCTGGATGCATTCATAGCGATCAATTGACTTGAGGTGGCCTTAGGATCAAATCCGTAGATAGATCGCAAGCCTGTTGTTTTCATTAAATGGTCGTTATGGCCTGTCGTTCTCATTAATACCAGTCACTTCGGTTAATGGCCGAATGATTTATTTGAAGCATGCCTTGGGCGATTTGGCGGTTTGAACGCGGATGGGTGGCTTTTCAAAGGATATTGCCTTAATTACGAATAAATTATATTAAACTGTCTTTATGACCATTACCTTGAAAACTGCGCTTTTTACCCATTTCGCAATCGGGCATTGGGGAAATGCTAAGTTATTGCATTGGTTTCGTTTGGAATCCCCGATTGCCGATAGCGATATCGCATCGCGTCGGAAATAGCTAGTAGGGCCGCTTAGAATGAGGGTATGGTGAGTCGCCGATCTCCGATAGCGATATCGCATCGCATCGGGCGAGGGGGAGGCTTTTTGCATTTAAGTGTGAATGCCGATATCGCATCACATCGGAGCAAGGGTTATTGCTTATGTTACTTTATGCTTTTGGCAATATCCGATAGCGATTTCGCATCGGCGAAAACCAAGATGTCCCTTAAGTTGTGCTTTCTTTGTCATTGCGATATGCGATCTTGCGATCGCTTTATCGCCATGATAAAGATAAATCGTTTTATATTGGGATTTTTTATTGGTTTTATTTAGAAAGGTCTTTTAATAATGTTTCCTTTTATTCGAGCCTTTTTTGAAATAGAACTCTAAATTGATACCAATTTGAAACAAAAATTAAAAGGGACCCATTTCACATTATAATTTTGGAATAGTAATGATGTGAAATGGGGGGTTGTTGTATGGCACAACAGGGCCCATTAATAACTATTAATTATTTTAATAAAATTGTTTCTTGGTGGAATTTCCCAAAACGCTTTCTAGGTTCTTTGGAATACATATGGCCAAGCCTCCCTGCAAAATTTGAGGTCTAGAGCACATCCAATGCTACCCCAAATCAACATTTGACAGTAACAAAAAATAAATCTCATCGAAATAAAGTATAAAGTTTAAACACATTCAATCTCCATTGAATCGCATAACGGATTTAGATCCTATAAAAGATAGGTCTCACAAATCAACATAGCCTAATTTAGCAACAACCAAAATCTCTAGTCGTGCATTAGAATTCCTACATTTTGATGGTAGGAGTTCGTCCCTAAGATCTATTAGAAAGTAAAATATCTTTTCACCTATCCAGAATGCTACTTTAACATGAAACTGCTAGAAGATTATTCTTCCCTGATCCTTATCTACCATTTAACCAGTTTCCTTTTTCTCTTTTAAGTTTTTTCTTAAGTCACCGCAAAGACAGCCAAATCTTCAGCCATCATGTGACATCAACACCAAAGTTTCATAACAATGAATGTGATTGTCAGACCAACAACAACACGAGGCAGATAAACAAGTTCACAATGCTACATTCTAACTAAAGAACCCAGAATAAGATAGATGACTTCAAGATATGTCAGCAGTTTCTCGCATAGTTTTAGGGAACATGCATAAAGTAATGGGCAGAACATGCTAACTTCATTACTATAAACCGAAGATCATAACCAGTTTATAAGTTGATATTGTTTACTCCTATTCTAAAATTCAAAAATAATGCAGAAGGGGTGGAATAGACCACTATAAAGATCAAAATGCATAGTATATGCAGGTGGAAGGTCAAAACAAAACCCATTGCATGGAAATCTATACTATATGCAATTGGGCCTCACCCTCGCCCCTGGAGGTATCTCAGTGATCATGGCAAATTCTTCCTCCAATCTGGAGGACATCGTGTCGATCTCTGCGGATGCAGCCTGCTGATCTTGCTTCTCCTCTTTGTCCTTCTTTCTAAGAGGACATTGAGTGTTGTAGTGGCCAAGCTCATCACATCTGAAGCACTTGATTTTGGAAACATCCTTCCCTCGACGTTGTTCCTGCTGCCCCTGTGATGCGAGGGCCTCATTCTCCTCTTCCTTAACTTAGTTCGTCCCACTGCTGTTGCTGCTACCACTGATGGTGCTCTTCACCAAGTCTCACCTCATCTCCTCCTGTTGCAGATCAGGCCACACAATCCCAACATGGTAGTTTTTCTCTGCCCATGATACTCTGGACGAAAACTTGCCATTCTTCGGAAACGTTATTCAGAGCTAACTGCACCAATTTTGTGGGTTGAGGCACTGACCCTACTATAGATAGCTGAACCTGGACATCCTGAAGCCTAGTAAGGAATGGGTCTATATGCTCCCCTTTCTGCATCCTCATGCATTTGAGCTTCTCCTCAAGATACATCTTTCACTGCTCAGAAGATCCTTGGTACAGCGTAGCTAGTGCTTCCCATATCTGTCGTGCAGTGTCCTTGCTAGCTATGTGAGATACCACGTGATCTCGAACTCCATCGAGAATCAACCACTTAGCTTTTGCCATCTCCCTCTTGTATTTTTTAAGCGGATCTACATCTGCGGGTTTGACTACCAAACTATCGTAGTAAGTCTTGAGTTCATGTTCATCCAGAAGGTAGGAAATTTTGGCCTTGCAGACCACATAGTTGGAGGCTCCCTCCAATCGATCTTGATCTCTCAACCCAGCTGATGTCATCTCTCTAAAAATGTCAAACTCCTCTTCTCCTTTGCGCAGTTTTTGCCCAGTTATTCGCACTACCTATGGAGTGAGAAATTATGCACACAACTACTGCTGCTCTACTAGAAAAACTCGAACTTCTTGGCCAAAAGTCCCCAGAGGAAAGAATTTCCTCAGCGTGTGCTCTTCCTTCCTCCTAGCACTATTTGCACTAGCAAACTACTGCAAAATCTGTGTCCCAGCTGAAGATCTGCTCTGCAAGAAAAATATTATTGCTCCCTTCTCCCTCTAGTATGCTTTGATCTAGAAAATCTAATTTCTTTGTTGACTCACTAAGAGAAATAGATCTTTCCTCAAAACTCAATCCTCTTGGCACAAGGATTGCGCTACCTTTGGGGTTTCTAATTAGTCCCTACACAAAAATTCGAACCTCCTTCTCCTCTTCTGCACTGAGCTCTTCGGCTTTTACCTATGCTATGATACCATGTGAAAATTCGGTGACCTGAATCCCTACTGCAGCAACTGATTAAATTTCTCCTACTTGTTAATTTCTGAATCAAGTTATTTATAGTGTCACAGTAAACATCGAAATAAAATCTACTGCGGCCTTCACAACTTAAAATACTACACGCAGGAAAGAAATAAACACACACAAGTACACCGTTATTTTTGGACAAATGTCCCTGGAAAGCCCAATGTGGGAAAATCAGTGCAGCAGCTGAGGGTTTGATTATTATGTAGTAGTAAATCTGAGTACAAATCTTTGGATGCCCAAACTGGCTATCTGATACAGAGAATAAACTAGCAAAGAGGTAGTGAGAAAATATCTCACATTGTCACTAGAGATACGACATTGATCCGGGCTCTGGGTGAGTTGCCCTACGCTATCACTGCGCAGTCTCTCCGTGGGCTTACACTGTCACTGCGTCAAAGCTCAAGGGACTGTGTCACCTCCTCCACCTGATCTTCTGCCTCTGGAAACTCGACCCTCTAACACTCCTGACTCACAACACGACTTCTAGCACTAGATCTCAACTGCTCCTCAGCAAAATTACGGATTCCCTTTGAAGGACTGCATTGCCTCTTTGGACCTCTCAATGCCATCTCTGCCTTGCACTCAATGGAACTCGAAAAATCCCCTTGGTCTACTATCCCTGCCCCTCACTGCAAGAATATCACTCGATCTCTCTCCGGCAACTCATCACTGGTTCTCTTTAGAATTCGATCTCTAGATCTCAATATCTCGGTGTGTTCTCTAAGTTCCCATCAAGCTCCTTCTTTTAATCTCTTGTTGGAGCATCAACGGCCAAGATTAAAACATAATCAAAGGCTAAGATTAACTGGGAGTTGATCCTCGTCTTTATCTAGAAGATTCACACCAAATTTAATTAATACCCTTTAATTAATCACATTGCCTAATTTAGACTTAGGAATACATTAAAAATGATTAATTATTTTAATTAAACCATCTCTAGGTGGAATTTTCCCAAACGATTTATGGGTCTTGGAGAACACGTGTCTTAGCTTCTTTGTAAAATCTCAAGGCTAGAGCACATCTGACGCTATTGAAATCAACAGATTATACATCTATATCACAATTCATTGTTAGATCTTTATGGAGCAATGGTGGTGAAATAATTATGGGTTCACCCTGGATGAAAACATTGGCGTCCTTCATCATAAATATGAAGAAGTTTTTAAAATTTTCCCATAACAAGAAAAAAATAACACTACAACAGGTTATATTGGAGCCAGATTTAATGACACCAAAATACATTAAAGGTATCTCAAGGTAATCCTTCAAGAAAATCAATATGTGGAGAGAAGTTGGCAAGATTGTCACATACAAGAATGAAGAAATTTTTCACCTCAAGAATCATGATGAAAAATTACTTATGCAAATGAAGAAGCTTAAGAATAATAAAAAGTCGTTGGATAACAAACTAAAACAATTAATCGAAAGGGAAGCATCAAAATCTTCAAATGTGAAAATTCAAGTTGAAGAAAAGGGAACAAATATAGATCCCTTTAATCTCATAGCTCAGAAAAGTCTCAATTCAATTGAAGTGAAGAAATAGTAGGATGTTGTAGTACAAATGACAAAAATTCCAAGTGAAGATACAACATGTGAAGAAAATCATTTACCTAAACTAAGCTAAAAAAATATTACAAACATGATAAGGGAAAATCATATTACAAGAACTCCTTATCAACATCCACATCATAAGAGCATGTACATTAAACAATCAATATATCAACCCATCTTCAAAGGAATATTAACCCATCTGTAGAAGAATGTTAATAGTCGAAGGAAACAATCAACCCATCTTCAGAAGATTATTGACACTAGCAACATCAAGTCTCATGATAATAATTCATCTTGGAAATCCTATAAGTGAAATGTTCCACAAAAGATCAAATTCGAATGGTTAAATCATTTCTCAAACCAACAAATGTGTTCATCATTCAGAGGTTCATATCATTTTGTATCATCAAAGATGACAACTCCAAGAATTTGGAAAGATGCAAAGAGAATACAAAACAAAAAAAATATATCACACCTTTTTATAAATATGCTTTGAGAACAAAGCATTTGTAAGGGGAAGGCAATGTTATGAACATAAATATATATAAAATAAATATCAACAATAATGATAATAATAATTAATACAATATTCCCCGACAGGGGTGACAAACATCAAGGCATCCCAAATGCGTGTGCAATGAATGTCTACATTCGGAGGATGGGAAGGAGGACAGATAGCATGTCCTCCCATTGTGTAAGGTGTAAGGTGAGTTTAACGGTGTTGCATGCGAAATCTCATTCACTCTCTACGAGAATGTGTGCTGGAATGATGAGTTGGTTTATGGTGATCGTCGGGGTTCTAAATTGTCATATTGTTGTAGTGATATGATGGCGGGCAGCTTGTGGTTTGAGGAATGGTAATTTGTTTGGTTTCTTCGGCCCTTGGGTAGTCTAGGAGTGGCGGAGAAATGTCGTTGTCGCCTCATCCACCATCAACGGTTAGCAAAAGCGATGACTCTCTCTCCCATTGTCTGGTTCCTCACTTGTGTCAGCAGTTTGAGGGAATTCTGCATGGCAATTTGGTCAGCCTTAGTGTCTATTTCTGCTTTGCTTATTAGCTTTTTCCCTGAGTGTTATCAATATTCGGGGTTTTCGTTGACTATCGTCTGGGTCTTCTACTCACAGTGTTCTTACCCTAGAATCTTGAGACACTCCACTGGGTGAGTAGCAATTAGGCTCGGTGGTGGAAGGGAGGTCTAGAGGTGATTGTGGTGACTGGCAATTGGTTTTGGTTAATATGATGCAACTGATATTTTTATTGGATTCCTCTTTCCGAGAGGTGTAGGATTCATTTAAAGATCATCTCATTTTGACATGTATAGATGGAATTATGAATTTATTTATTCTATGGACAAATTATCAAGGTCGGCCTGCAATCTAATGTTGGCTCACAAGCCCAAAAGCCACGTCTCTTCACCCTCAACGTTGCATATGAATAGAAGGAGCATCTAACTCATTTGGACATCATTCATTACACACATTTCTCTCTCTCCTCATTTGATTGGGTGTAGGATTTCTGGGCAGCCTCTCACCTCCACGCGTGCGAAGGACAAGTTTGTAATTTTCTGTTTTCTAGGTTGACCCAATTTTACCAGCGTTGACTGGGCAACAATTGACATCATTTGACTGTGTTTTTCCTCGAAGAAATTCTGTTTAGGCAGGCCACATTTTTGGGCACAAAAATCGAGGCAATCTGAGCTATTTGACCATGGGTTTGACTCTGCATTGACCAAGTTTGATTGATATTTTCAGGACTATTTTGGGCTGATTTGGACTGCTGTTGGAGACCAATTTGACTGGGTTTGACTGAGTTGATTTGGAGGTGTAATTCTGTTAATTTGACTAGCATTGACTTTCTGGTTAGGGCATCCTGTTGACTACAGTTTGATTGGACATATTTCACTGTGATTGGACAAGCGAATTTTGTATATTGTACTCTCTCTCTACTGAACTTTTGAAGAATCATAAGAAGAATCGATCAAAGGGTTTCCCCACATTGGGGTTTATCCCCGACATGCGCCACATCTTGTGTCCTCTTGTCTTGGCTTGTCTTCTATGGTTTTTATTTATGTTCTATCTGCATTTAATGTCATGTTAATGTGATTGCTAATCTGGAAATTGATATTGGGGTAATAAGAAAAATTGAAGTAAATTGCTCTTAAGCATAGAACATACCATTATTATCTAAAATTAATATGGTATCAGAGTTGAGGTGAAGACAAAGCCCAAGCAAGAGTGAAAAGAGAAACCACTGATCTGTTGGACAAGGACAAGAATCAATGGCCTCCGCATCTTACTTCAAACCTGATAACAAGCTCAATGATAGGTCTGATTATCATGCATGGCAGATGTCTCTTGATTTGACTTTGGAAGAGAAGGAGGTTATGGATTATGTGCAGGGAAAGATCACTGAACCTCCTTCAAATGCACCGGCTGCCGCTAAGACAAAGTACAAGAAAGGTGAAGTCAAAGCTAAGAAGATCATCATGGATTCTAGTAACAAGCATTTGGTTGCATACATCTCTGATTTGAACACATCTAAGGAGATGTATGACAGGATGGTTGGCATGTCATAAGTTAGCAATGCAAACCAAGTTCTCTTCCTCAAGAACAAGTTGAAGGACATTAAAAAGGGAAGAGGTGAAGATATCTAATCCTACTTCATGAGGATTACCAAGATCAAAAATGATCTTCTTTCAACTGAAGAAGTTATTGCTAATAGGGAGCTCACACTCATTGCCCTTGGAGGTCTCCCTCGTGAATGGCATGTGTTCAACACTACTATCCTCAAAAATGACAGGATTCCAAGTTTTGATGAATTATTGACTAGATGTACTCAAGAAGAAACAAGGATGGTGGAGAGAGACATGCCTTCAAATATGAATGAACCTACTGCATTGTCCACTCATGCTAAAAAGAAGAACAATGCAGGTTCACAAAAGCAATGTCAAGTAAGACCGGGATTCAAAGATGGAAGGGAGGGAAGATGCTTCATTTGTAATAGGTTTGGCCACTATGCTAGGAAGTGTCCTAATAAAAGGGATACAACTCAAGATGATGACAACAACAACCACAACAATTTCAGGGGCAACAACAATCAAAGGAATGGCAGATTCAACAACAAAGGAAAAAGGAATGCTCCTGCTACTCAACGTGGAAACGGTCGACCTCCCAAAAGATCAAGAAACTCCAGCTATGATGAATCTAATGTTGTAGATAACAAGCAAAAAGAATTTTATGTTATATTTGCCCTCTTTCCTGCCTCTCCACTGGATACCTTGGGAAATTGGTTGATTGATAGTGGTGCCTCAAGGCACTTTACTGGGTATAAGGAAGCTCTTTCAAATTTGTAGAAAAGGATATAAATTTGGACATCATTCTTGATGACAATGCCACCTATCCTGTGAAGGGAGTTGGGAATGTTACTCTTTAATTGAATCAAGGTAACATTCATCTACAAGAAGTACTATATATACCTGATCCAAAGAAGAACCTGGTATCGATTTCGGCAATGGAGGACAAAGGATTCAAGGTGGCATTCATCGATAGAAATGTACGTGTTTGGAATAGAAAGTTCAAAGAAGCATTTACTCTTGGATTCAGGGTTGATAGGCTATATCAAGTTAAAGGAAGCTCATTGGGAGTTATGTCTTGCGACACATCACTTCAATTCGAATTATGTTGCCCGTGACATCCTTGGGAGGATATTTATATTATGCTATCTTTGTGGATGATTTATGTCGCAAAACTTGGATATATTTCTTGAAGAAGAAGGACAAAGTATTCTCATGGTTCTGTTCTTTCAAAGCTTTGGTCGAAAATCAAACAAGGAAGAAGATCAAAATAATGAGGATCGATAATGGAACTGAATGTGAATCAAATGAGTTCAATGAAGCCACTCATGCCATGCTTCATGATCAAAGCCTTTCGAAGTTCTTATGGGCGAAAGTTGCCAACACTGTCGTGTATGTTCAAAATAGATGCCATCATCAAGCGTTGGACTCCAAAACTCCCGAAGAAGTTTTCACCGGTAAGAAACCTGATGTTTCTCACTTTAGAATTTTTGGTAGCCCCGTATATTTTCATGTTTCGAAAGAAAAGAGTAGCAAATTACATGCATCTGCGAATAAAGGAACATTTGTGGGCTACAGTAAAACTTCTAAGGCATATAGAATCTATGTGCCTAATCAAAGAGAAGTGGAGATAAGTCATGATGTCACCTTCGATGAAGATGTTGCCCTTGGGAAGATTAGCAACCTTCATATTCCAAGGAAGATCAAAGAAGCAGATACAGGAAATCAAAGAGAACTGCAGGATGAGTCGATGCCTAATGTTGAAGGACCAATGGATCCCATTGATCCACCTCCTCATGAGCCCTCCTCCTCAAAAAGGAGACCCTCATGGCTTATGGAAACTTTCGAAGATGCCGAGACACATAGTGCACCAAGGGAGACATTTCATGAAAGCAAGAAGCCGAATAGGTACTAAGGGTACTTAGCTGCCATGAGCAACATTGTTCAAATTGAGCCTTGCACATTCGAAGAAGTTGTGAAACACCAAGTTTGGAAGGATGCTATGAACGAAGAGTGTGAGTCGATTATGAAGAATGATGTCTAGGATGTCGTCCCTAGGCCCAAGGACAAATGTGTTGTCAACTCAAAATGGATCTACAAGATCAAGTATGGAGCTGATGGAAGTGTTGGAAAGTTCAAGGCCAGGTTTGTTGCTCGAGGCTTCTCCCAAAAGGAAGGTGTGGAGTACGATGAGATATTTGCACCAATGGCCCGATATAACACCATTCGTTCGATTATAGCCCTTGCTGCCTCACAAGGATGGAACCTACACCAGATGGATGTCAAAACTGCCTTCTTACATGGTTCAATTAAGGAGGAAGTCTATGTAGAACAACCCTAGGGGTTCGAAGTTCAAGATCGTCAGACACATGTATGCAGGTTGAAGAAAGCCCTCTATGGGTTGAAGCAAGCTCCCCGAGCTTGGTATGAAAGGATCGACAACTATCTGATGAAGTTGGGTTTTACAAGAAGTGAAGCTGATTTGAACCTTCACTTTAAGGTTGAGAATGACAGACCTCTCATCTTGGTACTTTATGTGGACGATCTCTTTCTGACAGGCGCAGACCCTCTTATTCATCAATGTCAAAGGGAGTTGGCTTCAGAGTTTGAAATGAAGGACCTAGGAATGATGCATTATTTATGAGGGTTGGAGGTTTGGCAAAAGCCAGGTGAGATTTTCCTTTCTCAAGGAAAATACATTGTGAAGCTACTTGAAAGATTTGGGATGGTGGACTGCAAGTCCGTGACTACTACGATAGAACTTAACTTCAAAAAGTTATGCGGAAGGGTTGTTGGGCCCGATTTGGAAAAGCCTTCTGAGTATCGTCAACTCATGGGGGCCCTGATGTTCTTGGTTAACTCTCGGCCGAAAATATGTTTTGCAATGAACACATTGAGTCAGTTTATGGTTGAGCCTCATCATATTCATTGGATTTCTAACAAGAATCTCTTGAGATATATTCGAGGCACAATCACCTGTGGACTGAGATACATTGCCGAGAATGTGAGGCTCCATGTGTTAGGATATTCCGACACGTAGGAATAGTTAAGTATAACTTGGTCTAGTATAGAGTTAGGTAAAGTGTGTTTCTTTAACATGTACATTTGTAACTTACAATCCGACGGTCACGATATGTAGTGATCCTACGATTCATTCTCTCCTCGGTATTACCGACACTTGATCCGTGGCTTGACACCCGATTGGTCCATGAATTCTATTTAAAGCGCATGGAGGGTCATTTGTAGGTTAACCGTGCATGAGAGAAGCTTATGTAAATTTTCATTCTTTTATTAATAAATTGCCTGTAGTAGCCACGTTGGCGCAGGCCGTGGACTGTTTCCCTCTCTGAGGGTTTTAACCACGTCAAAATACTGGTGTATTGATCTGTGATCTGTTTGTGAGCGGTGTCCTTTTGGTGTTCTATCTGAGGAACTTACCCTGTATATTCCTACATGGTATCAGAGCTATTTGCGGGCCGCGTCCGTTGTTGATCCAACTCTGAAGCCGGTAGAACTGCATGTGACTGCCATCTCCTAGATCTGTTGTTTCTGACTGCTTTCGGGCCGAGAGGACTGCTCTGTTGTGTTGGGAGCATCTGTTCCAGTGAGGAACCCCTTTTGTTTCACGCGAAAAGGTTTCCGGTAGCCCTAGCTGCGTCATTTTTAGATCTGGAGGTATACAGTGTTTATTTGCAGTTTACTGTTATTTTCTCTCTGTTTATTTCGGTGTCGGTTTATTTCGCTATTTTTTTACCGGATCTATACCTTTCATTTCTGTGTATCCTCTTTGCCCTGCGACTTTGTGCGATCTGGGCAAATAAACAGAAAGGAAGAATTTTTCTCATGCGTATGCTCCTTTCCCTGCACCTTAGTGTGATCTCAGAAAATCAGAAACATTGAGGAAAATATTTAGTTTCCGGATAAAGCTAACTTTAAGCCGTAACGCTTGTTTTCTTTGCATGTCCGTGTTGGGTTTTGTGTTTTTGTTTTGTAGGGAGAAAAATAGTTTTCTCAAGCAAGCACGCAATCCAAAGCATCTGTGACTAAAAGAAAACAAAGCTCCCCCCCCCCGCTCTCTCTCTCTCTCTCCCTCTCTCTCTCTCTCTCTCTCTATCTTTTTGTATAGCTCACTTGGTTCAAAGCTAATTTAAGAGAGTAGAGGTCTTGGGTTCAAATCTCCTTTTTGTTGAAAAAGGAGCTGTTGGAGAGGTAAATCCCCTCTACGGATAGAGGTGATCCCTACTAGCCCAGAACGGGTCTAGCAACAATCAAACAATGCTATCACGCAAGTTCCTAATTGCAAATAAAGGGTAGGTGATGAAGACCTACTTGAGATCCAATGATTCCGTTTGTAGAAGAGATGTCGCCCATGTTCCTTTGCATTGGCCGGTCACAATCCTCCACTATCCACGTGAATGGACACCTGCACACAAAGAGAACAGTACAAACACAAGCGTGAAATCTAATATATGAAATTATACATCAGTCAGGAAGGATATAATTCAACATCAACCATTACAAGTACAACGAGAATGGAACCATAATGATAGTCATCTA
>APFE031545366.1:0-12031 GCA_000404065.3 Pinus taeda | reverse complement strand
TCTCTCGGGTCCGAAAAAGTGTAAAATGATACCCGAAAGAACCGCCCGATCATTACGACCGAGGAGTACTTTTCATGAGTAGTGATTTCGATCTGAAAAAGTAAAAAAGGGATCAAAATCACATCATTTCGCAACCATTAACGACTTTGAAACGACAAAAACCCGGTAATCTTTTTATGTTTTAACAGTCAATAAAAGAACTTAAAACTACTGCCCCTTAGTAATCGTTTAACGAGCCAGGAGGGACAACTCGACGATCTTTTCCGCTTTAAAAGGCCAGGAAAAGAGCTGAAAGCGGACCATATTTTAATTCCGTTTTAACGAGTGTAAAAGAGACGCTCGGCAATATTTTCATCTTTTAGGAGTCAGAAAAGGGCTTAAAAGATGACTCTGGTATGGGTTCATTTTTTCACAAGCTTGAACTGTAGAGAACTCTGCTTGGATTCGGTTTCATGTTTACACAAGCTTGAAACGAAAAACTATGCTTGATGGGAAATGAAACGGGCATGCCCCCCAGTATCGTGTCTCAATCCGAGGTACATGCCCCCCAAGCTTCAGTCCATTGAAAATGGGTTGAAGGTTGGCATAAAGGTCTCACGTTTCATTATTTTAACGAGGTTGACATAATGCTGATGAACTATCCTCGGATATAGGCCGTTTCATTATTTTAACGAGGTTGATACATTAAAAAAACTATCCTCGAGACTCCTTATTTCATTTTTTAGGGAGCTTGACATAGGAAAGTGAACTATGCTCCAACCACTTCTAAGTTCATTTTTTAAGGAGCTTGACACAGGAAAATGAACTATGCTCCGACCACTCCTAAGTTCATTTTTTAAGGAGCTTGACACAGGAAAATGAACTATGCTCCGACCACTCCTAAGTTCATTTTTTAAGGAGCTTGACACAGGAAAATGAACTCTGCTCCGACCACTCATGTTTCATTTTTTAACGAGGTTGATACATGAACAAACGATCCTCATAGGAGCCTGTTTCATTTTTTAACGAGGTTGATACAGGAAAGACTATCCTCATAGGAGCCTGTTTCATTTTTTAACGAGGTTGATATAGGAAAAACTATCCTCATAGGAGCCTGTTTCATTTTTTAACAAGGTTGATACAGGAAAAAACTATCATCGATACTTGTTTCATGGTTTAACGAGCTTGACACAAGATCATAAACTATGCTTGACACTTGTTTCATTGTTTAACGAGCTTGACACAAGATCAGGAACTATGCTCGATAACTCCGTTCGGCCGTGTATTCGAAGACCTCTCCTCGGTCAACAATTGAAAGCAAAGTCTGATGCACAAACAGGGCTTTGCTTCTTCTTCGACTGGACTGTTCATTTTTTAAGGAGCTTGACATAGGATGATGAACTATGCTCCGACCAATCATGTTTCATTTTTTAACGAGGTTGCCACAAGATCAAAACCATCCTCGAACACCATAGTTCATTTTTTAACGAGGTTGAAACAGGG
This sequence comes from Pinus taeda, assembly GCA_000404065.3. Classification (NCBI taxonomy): domain Eukaryota; kingdom Viridiplantae; phylum Streptophyta; class Pinopsida; order Pinales; family Pinaceae; genus Pinus; species Pinus taeda. The sequence continues at coordinate 10,549 of APFE031545366.1, read as the reverse complement.
ACAAACTATCCTCATGGGAGCCTGTTTCATTTTTTAACGAGGTTGATACAGGAAAAAACTATCCTCATAACGAACTTTATCATAATGAACAAGAATTCGTAGCTTCCAAGAGTGTCTCATCCGGTGGAAGGTCAACATCTTGGAAGTCGGGACCCAATGCCCCCAGGACACTATGCACGACGGCGGCGGCACTGGATACAGGCATGGGATAGGTAGCCACGTAGTTGAACTGCGGGGGGGCAGAGACAACTGGTGGATAAAAATCAGGAGGGGACAACAACTGCGCAGAAGGCATTGGGGGACTAACGAAGGACAATTGATCGATAGTCACGATTCTTCCATCGTGTGGAAAGAAAACCATACGAAAGAGGGAAGAAACGATGGCCCCCATAGCATAAACATAGTCGCGACCAAGGAGAAGACTGAAGCCTAAAGCCCCTTGGGTGACCAACACATCTATATAGATGGTTTTACCTCCCAAAGTAATAGGGAACTTGGGGAGGACTCCTAGAGATGGGCAGGCTGCTCCGTCAAAAGCCAACAGATTCTGTGTAATCGGCCTGAGCTGCGGAGAACCTAAAGCTTGCCAAGTAGCGTACGACATAAGACTGGCCGACGCACCTTCATCCAATACAGTGCCAGGTACTGCCGTGTCAGAGGCATGTACTGTAATCTGGAAAGGCACATGGGATGGAAGGTGAAAAGTAGTCAAGTGACTCCAGTCGAAAGAAACGACTGAACTACGTGGTGGGGGAATCGTATGATTGCCCCCCATTGCTAAAGGAACCGATGAAGGACCCTCGGAATCAACGAGGGTAAGAGGGTCGTTTTCGGACTCAGGAGAATCTGAGGAGACGAGAAGAACATGATCATGACACTCTTCCAGAACAGGATGGTTGAGGGGTGGTGAACCCGAGTCGACACTCTCTGTGACCAATGGTTGGTCTGGAACAGGCTGGGCAGAGCCAAGTTCAGGAAGAGGAGGCTGGACAAGAGAGGTATGCAAACCAACCTTGTCGTCAGTAGAAGGACAATCTGCAGTTGCAGAAAGACGCTGATATCCAGCGGGGAGTTGGGGTGGGGGATCTGCAAGACTTTCCAACACAGAGGAGGCTTTGTCCATGAGTGGGCAAAGGTGAAGGAAATGATGGTCTTTGTGTTTGTGACTGTTCCCTTGTTTGACTTCTTCTTCTTTGTGTTCTTCTTCTTCTTGTTAGCCACCTGGGTACTTTCACCAGGCGAAGAAGGAGACGTTGAAGTAGGTGTCGAAGGGGTGGGGTCCACCTTCGGTTCAACAGGATGTTGAGCAAGCGGAGGGACTGATGTAGTATCATCCGACACAGTAGGGACCACAGAGTTTGAAAATAGCCAAACTGGTAACCCGACAGTTAACCCTGGGAGGGTTAGTGTTGCCATATAAAGGGCACCAGCATTTCCAGGAGAAGGGAAACGACCGGCATCCCCATCAGGTGGGGAACTTAGGTTGATGAATCCCGGGAAATTTGCCATATTAAGACGAAATCCTAGTCAAACTAGCGCACTCAAGATCTAAATGGGCAATGTGAACGTGGCCAGATAAATTATTAAGACATTTGACTGGACCTGTTCATCTTTAAAGAGTCGAGAAAAGGACGAAAAGCTGAATCTAGTCTCCTTCGATTTTTTAATGAGCACGAAGTGACAAGCTGCTCACTTACACATTTTCTGTTAGACAGTCTGAAAAGGATCAAAAGCTGACTACTCTGGAAATCTAGGTAAGAGGGTGTGCCAAACAATCCGTAAAACTGCTTATACACCTTAGCGATCAGAAGATCACCACGGACTTCTCGTACTGCAGTCAATCTTCCCGAATGCTGTGTTCAGTGCATTACAGTTTGTAAGGCGGAAGACTCGGCTTCCTATGGATCAAAGGTTGCAATCCTATAGGGGTCTCCCAATTTATACTTGACGGTACGTGGGAGCACAGTCCGTACTGACACCTATCGTTTCACCGTGGAGGAATCACCCAACCACTCAACGATAAACTACCAGGCTTAACGATGCCGGAACACGTCTCTAGCCTATACCTCTATAATGTGAGCGTTAAATTCCAATGCGTTGTTAGGTTCATTGAATCAATTTTATTGTTCATCTTCAATTAAGTCTCAGTTTCTGGCCTTAGCGAATGTAATCTCTCGAAATGTCCTAAATGCCACTACATGCAAGAACTGTATTCGTTTCGTTTGGAAGAAATCTAGCTACAGAAGAGTTAAGAGGTTCATACAAACAAAACGATGTCCAAAATTTCTAATGCAGCTAATCAACAAGAAAGGAAAATCTTTTTCTCTTTTACTTCTTTTAAAAGCAAAAAACTAACATAACATGCCTAATTGATGAAAAGCAAAATCTTTTTCTTTTCTTGTTTTTTTTTTATATAAATAATATGATAATGCACTTAAAGCGTCTCAAGAGATATTCACCATCAGATAATTGCTTCCAAAGAATCTATAGCCAGTCTTGAAACAAAAATAACAACCCAACAAAGCAAAGAAAAGCCAAGATTTTTAAGTAACTATGTAAGCTAAGTCACAATGAAATCAGGCAAAACAAGCGAGCTAAAAGCGAGATATTTGCAGTATGAAGTGTAAAACTCATATAACCACCAGGAGAATATGGAAATCAATCAACAAAAAGACCGGATCTGTAAATCATCAATCCAACAGGAGGCTCGATAACACAAAACCACAAAGGTCAAGATGTAACATCGGTAGACAATGGAAAACAACTGAAGGATGAAAAACCACCAGCCAATTATCAATCCAACAGACTCCCAGAAAGTATAAAAAACAGAGAGAGACAAACCCAACCTTAAGAGACTGGCAAACAAGTTTATTCAAAAATTTAAGCAGTGCGGCGCGACTGTATGCCTGCAACCCGCGCTAAACAGAGATTGGCGCGAGTTGTCAGAGAGAAACATGCGCCGACCAGCGCGACTGTGTAAAGAAAAAGCGCGCTGGCAGAAAATGCCAGGAAAAAAAAAGGACAGAGTGGTCTTAGGCTTGGCTTCTGGTATGTAGACAGAGCCGGCAAGTAAAAAGACAGCAAGAAAACTAACTAAGAGAGTTATTCAGAAAAATCAATGAAAGAGAAACGACATGCGAAGCAAGATTGATATTGTCCAGTTTGTAAATCAACCCGGAGATCGAATGAAGTGGCGTTGATCTACTTCACTCCTGCATAGCAGAAGTGTTTCGAAGGCTACCAGGCCGCTCTTCAGACTCCGTCCACAGCTTACAAATCAGACAATACAAACACAAACAACAATCAACTCCCCAGTGGAGTCGCCAAATTGTTGTGGTCGGTAAATCCCCTCTGCGGACAGAGGCGATCCCACTAGCCCGATAGGGGTCTAGCAACAATCAAACACGCTGCATGCAATCTCCTAATTGCATAATCAAAAGGTTGGTCAAAAAGACCTACCTGGAATCCAACGCTATTTTGTCGTGGAAGAAACGTCGCTCCTGTCCTCTAGCTTTGGCTGGTCACTATCCTCGCGTTCCACGCATGGACACCTGCACAAATAAAGAACAATCTGAAACAAGTGTAAAATCCAATATCATACAATTATATATCAGTCAAGCAGGATATAACTCAAATATTACCAGAAGAATACATGAGTGGAACTATAATAACAGTCGTTCATTATTTAATAAAATAAGAGAAGAATTACAACCAGTTAAGGCTTGACGCTGCAAATCTCCTCCAACTGGGTCAGCAGTTAGGCATGTCTTGCAAAGTCACTTCTTTCTCTCAAAATTTTTGCAGCATAACTTCTCTCTCAGCTGTTACTATCAATATAACATAATCTCAGCTTACTTTAGCTCAAAACTTCAACACTCTGACTCTAGCATTCCAAAACTAGCTAGTTCAATGCAGGATGACAATGATTTATAGACTGAAGAGGAGAAAGTATTCATCGTATCCGGACATTTACTGAAGATTTGGTATTGTCCCACAATAGCTTTTGGACTGAGTTGTCATGGATGAAAAAGACGACACTCGATCATATCCATGGGATTTTTCCTCAGAGGACTGCATAGGTAATGGAGGAAAAAACACTTCAGTGCGCGTTGGCCAAAAATCATGACAAATTTTGTGTGGCGCGGGCTTTGTTCTATGACATCACGTCTATGGGTGCACCCTCTTTGTAGGAACTAAGCCATTGGCGCGGGTTAGACACTGTGGACCCGCGCTAATGGAAAAAGGGCTTTTTCTAAGGTTAATCTTCAAAAGGTGTCTTCAGGGATATTGAATTTCATACTTAGGAGACCTCAATGCAAGTGTTTTCAAGTTGTGTCATTGGTCACAGGTCCGTAAATGTGTCCTCCAATGTGTGACAGCGGGGGTAACAAGGACGGTGACCAACGGTGACAAATTACTGCGTAACAACTCCCTCTCAGAAAGAAAGGGATTATCAACCACCCCTATCCTACACATGTGGAACTTGAATTTTCCTCTTGACAAAGCCTTTATCAAAATATATATATCTAATTCCTTTATCAAAATGTACTGCATCAATATAATCTTCCTCTACACACAATCTTGTAGATCGTGATATTAGATATCAATATGCTTGGATCGATCATGAAATAAAAGATTCTTAGAGAGTTTTACGAAACCCTGATTATCATAGAAAATCAGAGTAGGATCCTTCATCTGACCAAATAACCCAACACGAATTACTATCCCTCTATATTGCCTCATATGTTACTTGCCTTACAGCCATATACTCTTCTTGTGCTGAGCTAAGTGCCAGAGATCTTTACTTCTTGTTGTACCAAGAAACCGTTGCTGACCCAACATTGAAAATTTCTCCTGATGTGTTCTTCCTGTCTAATGGACTCCCCGCCCAATCTGCATCTATGAAGCCTTGCATCTTCACTCGCTTTGTTAGTCTGTACCAAATACCAAACTGAGTAGTGCCTCTGAGGTATCTTAACACATGCTTTGTTTCCTTCCAATACAGTTTGGTTGGCTTAACCATTGCTTGAATAAATTTCTTAACTTCATAACACATGTCTGGTCGCGTATTCACCAAATACACAAGTGAACCCACAAGTTTCCTATAAATGGTCGCCTTCACTACTTCACTTGAGCTAGCATCCTCTTTTGTTAAAATTGGCAACTAGGGAAAATATTCATGTGGGTCATCTTATTCATGGCTGATAATATTTTTATTAGATTCCTCTCGTCGAGAGGTGTAGGATTGATATAAATATCATCCGATTCTAATAAGTATTCATGGAGATATGAATTTATTTTGATTATGGAATTATTATCAAGCCGACCTAAGAATCACCGAGATGAAGAACGATCTCTTATCTATTAGGGAGACTATTACTAACAGAGAAATGGCACTCACGACTCTTGGAGGATTACCATCCGAATGGTATGTGTTCAAGACTACTCTTCTGAACAATAATAATTCCTGGTTTCAAGAAATTAATGGCTAGATGCATTCAAGGAGAAACAAGGGTAGAAGAGCAAGAAAAGCCCATGCCTAAAGGTCCTCTTGCTGCCTTTTCTTCTCATGCTAAGAAAAGAAGTAATTTTGGGACTAAATCAAAAGGAAAGGCTAGACCTAAGGGTGGAAGAAAAGGACGATGTTACATCTGCGATAAAGTAGGTCACTATGAAAGGGAGTGCCCTGGTAGAAAGGACTCACACTGGGATGATGATCAAAATCCCTCTGATGGCAATCAAAGGAATGAAAAATTCAATAGCAAAGGTAAGAGGAGAACTTGGAATCGAGGAAGAGGACAACCATTCAAGAAGGCTAGAAATTCTAGGATGTATTAAATGCACCTGACCTCTGAAAGAACCTGGTTTCCATCTCAGAAATGGAAGACAAAGGCCACAAGGTAACCTTTAGTGGTGGCAAGGTATGTGTATCGAAAAATAATGTTAAAGATGCCTTTACTCTTGGGTTTCGTGTTGATTCATTATATCAGGTCGATGGAAGTTCACTAGGTGTCATGTCTTATGACACATCTCTTTAGTCCAAACTTTGGCATCAGAGGTTTTCCCATCTTCATTATAAAGCTCTACTCAGTGTAAGACAAATGGGGACAGGGATGCCCGAATTCCAAGTAGAGAAAGAAGGTGTATGTCCAGGATGGGCCGAAGGAAAGCTAAAAAGGGGACCATTCCCCTCAAGCCAAAGGAAGACCTCTGATATATTACAATTGGTTCACTCAGGCATATCTGAGGTTGGTATTAAGAGGGAGACTACTACACCACATACTCCTGATCAGAATGGTGTGGCGGAAAGGAAGAACCGCATGATTATGGAAGTTTTCTGGGCCATGCTACATGATCAAAGACTTTTAAAGTTTCTATGGGCTGAAGCTGAAAACACTACTGTATATGTATAAAATTGATGCCCTCATCAAGCATTGGGTTCCAAGACTCCTGAAGAAAATTTTACCGCAAGGTGGACAATCTTCCGACTTTGAGGAGCTCTCAAGAAGCCGACACCAGGGAGCCAAAAGAAAAGGATGATGAATCAATTCCTGATGTAGAAGAACCCTTGGATCCGATTGATCCTCCTCCAAATGAGCCTTCCTCTTCTAGGAAGAGGCCTTCATGGCTTAGGGGGCTACTTGATGATGCTGAAGGACATGCTGCACCCCGAGGAACCTTTTGTGAAAGTAAGAAACCTAACAGGTATTAGGGATACCTGACCATCATGAGCACAATCATGCAAAATGAGCCTTCATCATTCTCAGATGTCGTCAAGCATCAAGTATGGAAGGATGTTATGACCATAGTATATGAGTCTATTATGGAGAATGATGTCTGGGAAGTAGTTCCTAGACCCCAAGACAAGACAATTGTCACTTCTAAATGTCTTTACAAGATAAAGCATGCAGCAGATGGAAGTTTGGAAAATTATAAGGCTCGTTTTGTTGCTCGTGGTTTCTCCCAGAAGGAAGGTATAGACTATGATATTTGCACTTGTTGCCAGATATATGACCATCTTCTTGATCATAGCCCTTATGGCTTCACAAGGATGGAACCCACATCAGACGGATGTCAAGATCACATTCTTTCATGGTTCAATCAAAGAAGAGGTCTATGTGGAGAAACCCAAAGGATTTGAGATTTATTATTGAAATTCTCATGTATGGAGGTTGAAGAAGGTTCCCTATAGGCTGCAGCAAGCACCCCGAGCATGGTATGAGAGGATCAATAGCTACTTGATGAAGCTGGGATTCACTAGGAGTGAAGCCGATCCTAACCTTTACTTTAAGGTTGAAGATGAAAAACCATTCAGACTGGTGCTATACGTGGTTGACCTCTTTCTAACAGGTGCATACCCTCTCATTCACTTCTTCGTCTTATGCTACTTCTTCTATCACAACTGACCATTATTGTTTTGTATCTACCTGTCTGAATCCTATCTCCTTGGCTTGCTCATTGCAGCCAGCCCCCCCTCTATCTCATGCACCCCACCATCTTTCCTAGAGGTGACCTTCTCTGCTCAATCCTCTAACTCAAAACTAGGGACTTTCTCACACTCATACCACCTTAGATCTCATTCTTGGTCAAAGCCACTTGAATCTATTGGCATTCGTATCATATCCCTTCCCATCCCTTCCAAAACTCCCTAGGGAAAACCCTCCTCCCTCTCTAAGGCCAAACAGCAGGCGGATATGGAGTTCATTGCGGGTTTCCAATTAGCTATTGACCAGGTTCTTAGAGCACAGAACACCCTGGTATCCTCTCCCTCATGAAGCTGCTCTCCTTGAATTGTTATGGGTTAGCTAGTCCTAAAACAAAATTAGCATTTCAGAGGCTCCTAAGCATTGAGCGGGTGGATGTCATTTTTCTTTAGGAGACATTGGGATTAGTAGAAGCCATCACTCACCTCCTTGAATCCATTCTTCTCGGATGACATTTTCATACCCTAGATGTACACGGGAGATCCAGAGGCATTGTGATGGGGTTCAACCCTATGAATATCAAATTATGTAAGATTTGGGGGGGATCGAGTTATATTGGGGCAGACATCTATTCATCTAACTTAGGTATTGACATAAGATTAATCAATGTTTATGGCCCATGCCAAAATTGGGGCCCGTTCTGGGAACAATTGCTTAGCTCTAGTCTTCTGCAAGTGGATAATCTTTTTTTCTTTTTTCCACTGGAAAATCGTAATATTTCATTATAATTGAAAAATTACATGTTGTAGATGCCTTTCGGCATATGCTGCGTTGGCCCTTTAGCCATTGTGAGCCATAATCTAAAAAGGTGCTTAGTTTTTGTCAAAAAAAGATGCATATATCATCCATCACCACACAGGGTGTTCGGTTTTCAAAAAATAAGAACACAAGTAACGATGTACAAATGGGGGAAAAGTCAAGATTTTCGCCCTTTTTTCTTCTCAACCTTTCTCCACCCTCCCTAAGATTTGTTGGAGTTATAAGTGTTAGCGCTATATCAGCCACAGGTTTGGGATTGTCTTTATTAGAATCTGATGTGTCTGAGATGTGTTGATGTTTGGATCTGCTCATATCCATTGTTTCTAGTATCCTTGCCGCATGTATGTCTATAGGTTCTTGTGGATTTATATCTTCTACTTCTGGTTCTTTGTTTATCTGATTTGTCTCATTGGGGGTTACATATTCCTCCTCTTCTTCCTCCTCGTCATCCGAGAGTGGTGGAGGAAATTTCCATCCCTTGGCTTGTTTCCCTGTCTTTTTCTTCCTACGAGTGTCTTTTTTGGTTGTTGGACATATGCTTTCTAGGTGTCCTATTTTTCAGTAGGTTTTGCATCTGAATGTTGTGTTTTCATAATCGAAAATCTTTGACCACTACCTCTATCTATGCTTCAGTTGAATTTGGTCTGGCAAGCCTTTGTTGAGGTCTACTTCCACACATATTCGTGCATAAGTGTAGATTCTTTCCTCCAGTCTTTGGGTGTCCATTTTGATGTAGCATCCGATAGTATTATTGATTCCTGCGAGTACTTGTTGACTCCAGAGGTGTAATGGGAGATTGTGCAATCACACCCAAACTAGCATCTTAGAGACAACCATTGTATTGGCATCATCTGGGAACCATGGTGTGATGAAGAGTCCTGTGGATCCCTAGAACCAAGGTCCTTCCTGTATTACAAAGTCCCTAGCCTCTACTGTAGGAAAGTTCACTATAAAGAACCCCTTGGAACAAAGATGTATTTCACATTGTGTAGTCTAGTTTGTGAAGATCCAATGAAATAGATGAACCGGTTTGGGCCAAAAACAGGCTCCATGTTATGTAGATTGTATGGAATTCCTAATAATACTAAGTTCTTTATAGAATGGGTCCCTTTAATCGATGCATGTATCAATTGTCATATAATGAATTGGTCTACTATCCTATCCGATAACTTATCCACGACTATTTCTGAATATCATCAAAAGAGATCCACCTCCACAAAAAACCTTCCTCCATTTTATATGAGTTCCTATATCATGGAATCTATCTGTTTCTATACTAAGTTTCCAATTATGGGTTGGAAATAGACCTTGCAAGACCCATACCCCATCCATCTTAGTCACAAAAAATTATGGGAATCCCATTATATAGCCCATTTTTAAAAGATATGCAATGGTGTTATGCTACACTTACTTCAAATGATTTTTGATAAAAAGGCCCCGATATTTTCTAAGGAGGCTACTACATACCACCTTGTAGTAGGCAAACACTTTATTGAGCAATGGTTCATATATATATGAGTTTACGAAAGTACAACAAAACCACATGTACTTCCTTTGTATGTCTTCGACAAGTTGTTAGCCAGAGAAATAGCTCAACAAACTGTTGGAAAAGGCTTAACCAAGACTTTCAAAGATAGCAAAAAATCACTATGGCCACCCTTTCCCATCAAGTGTGGTACTTTTTCATTGGCAAACTTCAACCATGCAAACAAATAATTACTGAACTTAGAGAGGCTCAGGCTGCATACTTTTCCAAAGAGGAAATTTGACCCAAATAAAATAACACAAAATATTACTACGATAGTAAAGATCAACCCTTTTATCCATAAAGCTCAGGATTTTGAAGATCTATTACAATCAGCTAAGTCATTTGAACAAGCATTCAATTGGGAAAAGGTGAATTTGAATCCTCACGACTTTGAAAGGTTTTTAGGAATTTAGAAATCAAAGCCCTGAAGAAATCCCTTTGGATTTTTTAAGAACTGATAACAAACCTACACCCAGTGTGACGATTAAGGGCAGGGAACCAAATTCTCATATAGAATCTCGAAGGAATGCATCCCAGAACATAGGGAAGACACAAGAAATAGAGGCTACAACAGAATCTAGTAGAAGGTCAGCCGAGAAACAGGTGAAAATTGGCCTAACTCAGGATACCGGTCCCAAAGGCAAAAGCAACGATATGCAGCAAGAATGGGACTCGTTTAATAAAAAACTACAAGATACTACCAAAAAAACTGATGTCCAAGAAACCATAAGATATCTTACTCCACATCAAACTCAGAAAGTTTCAGAGTTTGAGAAAA